>JALNIO010000850.1:0-11916 GCA_023509875.1 Rugonectria rugulosa | reverse complement strand
CTTGGAAAAAGAAAAAAATTAAACAAAAAATTTCTCATTGGTATTCAAACTAGGATCCGACATGTCAAGAAAAAAAAACTTTACTTTCCCCTCCTTTTCCTTGCTTTTCGTCGTGCTGGTTGCTGGGGCGGGCAGCATACGAGGCATGTTGCATGCAGTAGGTAATAATTACTGCAGCCTGCAGAGGGAGAGAGGGAACGGAGCAAGTACGAGCTTGATTACGCAGAGTAACTTCATCTGCTCCCTGTGTTACCTGGTGATTACGGTGGTTGATGGGAGTACCGCGGCGTGGTTGCCCAGGTACTCTACTTGGTACAAGGCCCCCCCTCCCCTCCCCCGTTCACCCCGCTCAAAGGATGCACGAGAGACAGAGGAGAGAGGATAGAGAGGAGTCCTTTTGGAGGCATGTTCTTTTGTGCCATCATTTTGTTCTGCGACAAAGCCCACGCACAGTCTGATTTGAATTATCCTCAATTCATTTCATTTCTTTTTTGTTTTCACACCTTCTGTCTCTTTTGACCGCGTTTTTGTCTCTCTCTCATCTGTAAGTTGCATGTATATGTATTCCTTGCGAGCCAAGTACATCCCAAGCCCATCACTTGTATTTCCCTCATCCGGACGCCCTCCGTCCAGAGACATTTTGTCCTGGCCCTGGGCCCCCTCCCCCCGCCCGCTTGTATCCGTACACCGCATCCAAACGCCATCGTCGATTTGAATCTTGTCACCGTTGCGCCGTCACCGAAACCCTGACAACTGATAAGTCCAAAAGCTTAAGCACCAAGCAACCAAGTTACGGAGTACGGAGTAGGTAATCAGTCGTTGTCGTCGTCAGTCGTCGTCCCCGTTCCTCTCCTCGTCCCCTCTCTCTCCGCAGCCTTGACCGACTCGTCCAATCCCTGCTTCCGTCTCGTCCGTCTCGACCATCTCCTCCACCAAACCCCACGTGCCCATGCACACAATGAGGCTGAATCTGGTCTAGGACGACTTCACATTGGTTGACTTGCTCTGTGCTTCTGGATCCTCCGCGCCCGCCCCCCTCCCTCCTTTGTCGCTGTGGCCGTGTGGCCGTCGCTGGCTTTTTTTTCGCCATTCGTCCCTTGTCTCTCTTGTCTTGGTCTTGGCCTTGCGGGAGGGGAGAAAAAAAGAGAGACAGTTCCCATTCTTTTCCCCCCTCTTCTTAGTCCTCTTCTCCAGTCAGGATCCAGAACAGCCTAGCCACACACAGCCCAAGTCGGTGTCGCTTTTTTGTTTGTGTTCGGCTGTTCGAGGTACATACAATCCCACCGCCTTCGCTCTGTTTGGATTCGGTCCCGTCCTGCATCGCCGCCACCACAGGACCAACCCCAACACCGCTCCGCCGCAGAGGCCGTCGTAATCGCCGCCTCCTCCGGATCTTATCCCTCCTCTTCCTCGTCCGTTCCGTTCTCCTGACTCTCTTCCCTTTTTCCTCATATCATATCATCTTGCGAATTGGTATAGGCCCATCTCTCTCGGGTCCCCCTCATCCTCTGATACTCTCTAAACCATCTGCTGTTGTTAGCCATCCAACCTCCTCCCATCCGGCCTCGCATCTCGTCGACGCTTGTTGTGTATTGCGCGGCTAGTTACCTGCGCCTCTGCTCGTGTCGCCAATTCCTTCTACCCTCCCATAGTTCGCCAATGTATCCCGTGCAACCCGGCAGCGATCTGTGGCTCTGAGAGCGCGGAGGTCCCCAGGGTCTTCCATCGCTGCCTTGGTGGAACAGCGAAGTGAACATCAGCTTGAACAAACCCCGCGCATCTCGGCCTTTCCCGACTTTTCGTCATCTTCCGCATATTCATATTTCACTGTGCGGTTCCTCTGGCCTCGGTTGCGTAGTTCTTTCTTCAACTTCTTTTCATCCCTTCCTCAGAACCTTGACCAGGTCAGATCCCCTCTACGATGGTGATGGCCTCCTTTTCCACGCATTCGAGTAGCCAAAACAATGGCCACCCACACAACCATGCCAAGATTACCAAGGCCCGGAGTCGCCAGGCGGTAAAACCAATCCTCAAGAAACTGCAGTCGCATTCCCATTCGGAAAAGAACTCCCTGGATCTTGATCGCGGTTGGGACGAGCAGGCCCAGTTGGGATATTCCTCGTACAGCCCGGGTGGGGACGAAGAGCGCAGCCATGCAGCCTCGTATGCGCCGACGATAATTCCTGGACATCCTTCCCGACCGGCCCGTGATGTCAGTTTCTCTTTATCAGCTACTGATATCAGCACCGCTGCCTCCCGCCCCAATAAATACTCGCACACCCGCTCGACCAGCGGCACCTCTCACGTTTCCGTCGCGACTTCCACCAGCGGCGGTCGCAACGGCTCCTTTGTGCATCCGTTTCAGCAGACACCGCGCACCTCGACGCCGCCGCTGTCCTACGCCAACTCGTTCGTCTCCCTCGAGATTCCTCCTGCTCCCCGCGACTATTCTCCCACCATCACCGAGGACGACGACGACTTTCACACCAGCAGGATCGAGCCTCAGACGTACCAGTCCTCCCGCTCGTTTCCCCTCTCGCACTCTGGCGCGGGACCCCGAAGGCCTTCCCTTGCCAGCCAGCGTACCAGCTCTTTGTCCGACGTCACTCAATCGCTGCGTGCCACCTCAAACCAGCGATCCACCTCGGCTGCCGCGGGACGGAAAACGCACAACATTGTTACCAAGAGTCGTTCGGATCTTCATCTCAACAACGCCTCCTCCACGGCTCTTGATTCTGCCTCCAGCGCCAGCCCCCCAACATCCTTCATCTCCCCCCAAATGATGGGCGGGTCTTCCTCTGCATCTGCCATGTCGCCTCTACGATCCTCTCTGGACATGAACGGATTCCGTCTCAGATCCCGAAGCGAGGTTGACACTGCTTCTCGCCAAGATCACGTTCGCGAGGCCCGCCGCAAATTCGAGGAGAAGGAGAGAGCCAAGGAGGAGAAGTATGCTCGCGAGCAGAGCCGGAAGCAGGAGCGCGCCGAGAACAAGGAGGCACATCGCCTCGCCAAGGCGCAATCTCATGGCCGAAAAGCAAGCTTTGGCGCTTCTCGCATCTCCTGCGACCGCATTTCGAGCAAGAGCGATATCCGGCCCTCGATTTCGAGGAAGAACACGGCCAATGGAATCGTCGAAAATGAAAAGGCTGACTTTGCAAGCCGAGGCTACGACACAGTCGCACCGCCCCAGTCACCTGGGTCAGGAGCCGACCAAGTGCACTTTCAATCTGCTCGTCGCAACAACAGCGCAAAGCGAAAGACGACGGGAACCTGGACAGCTTTTGTCCTGTGGCTGAGAACACGACTACTGAGGCTGGGACGACGATAGTAGAACGTCCTCCCTCATGGCACAATATGAAGATGCAACGACACTACCAAAACCACATCTCAACACACTTACCATCACCTTTATGATATACCCCACGAGGCGCAACGGGAATGCTTTGCCATTCTTGATTTTCACCAAAGGATATACGCCTTCTTTCTTGCATCCTCGTTTAGACGGATTTACGGCCTCATAGCGTTGCATACGATGGAGAGACTTGAGTCTCGCGGCCGGACCGGAACGATCGTTTTTATGGATTTTTTGCATGGCGTTGGGATGCTTCGGCTTACGATTTACGGAGCCAAGGATTGCATCACTAGGGAATTATGTTGATACGTAGCATTATCAAGCTTTACATGTTGCTTTCACCGGTGTTTTTGTTTTTCTGCTCTGGTCTTTATGAGGAGGTATCCGGCATTCATTGTCCCAAAGTGCTTGGGACTGCCTTGTGCTACGAGCGGCGAATCAGCGTTGGGGCAGAATAGACCTGGTCAAAATACAAAACACCAGCTCAATGAGCGGTTTTTCAAGACACAAATCATTCCTCCTGACACTGCATCTCTTGCGTGAGTACAAGTGACTAATACCTGGTACGTCGGGGAATCCTCGTCTCACCTTTCTTTCACATGACAAGTCGCACATGATGATCAGGGGGAGGGGATCCGCAGCGGTTACGTAGGTAGAGTAAATGAAATGACGAAGGTGGGGTTTCGGAGGGCAAATCATTCATTGACGATTTTTTTTGGCCTAAAGAATTCCCACGGCCCTGCCCGGAATCTGGGGATTGTGGAGGCGGAGGAGTCAGGCGATGGGATGCGGGTTTTCGGGGGCACCGAGGGAGAGGAGGGAGCCTAGATATCGCCACTTTCTCATGGCGTAGGGGCAGTGCAGAGGGAATGTTTTGAATGTATACCCGGGCCGGTGAGGGGGAAAGTGGCTGATGGGGGGGTTTTTGCGACGAGGGAATTGAAAAGAAGGAATGGTAGGAATTCTTTTGGCCGAGAGTCTGGCCTTGATGTAGATGAAACGTGAGGTTCTTTGTGAGAGTCTGAGCTGGTCACGGTGTTGTTTCATGAGGGGAATGAGAAACTTGATGTATCGTTGCACAGGTGTTACAACGTAATTGACTACGTAGGTAGCTTGATACTGTGCTCTGATAGGGGCTCGAATATTTGCTCAATTTATCCATCAACCAGCGCCCTCGTTTTAACCATGTTTCATCCTTTGTCGAAGTTGTCATCTCCTCAGATCTTGGACTTTGGCTTGCTGATATCTACAGGGGTCCACCAAGGATACCTCCCCGGGGCATTGTCCTCTATCGTCCCCTTGAAGTCGGGCGCTCGCTTCTGCAGGAAACTGTCAACACCTTCCTTGGCGTCGGGTCCGGTGTAGAGGTCGTAGAAGACCGAGCTCTCCAGCAGGTGCGCCTCCTCCGGCGTGCCGGGCCCGCGGTAGATGAGGTCCTTCATCACCCTCGAGGCCACCCCGCTGACGTTGGTGGCAGCCTCCTCGGCGATCCTGAGCGCGGTGGGGAGGACCTCGTCCGGGGCCACGACCTCGCTGAACAGGTCGCTGAGCAGAGGGTGCGAGGCCGGGTACACGGCCCCCGTGGTGGTCAGGTGCAGCGCCCTGCTGGTGCCGACCAGGCGCGGGAGGAAGAAGCTGCTGCAGGCCTCCATGGTGAAGCCGCGGCGGCCGAAGACGAAGCCCACCTTTGCGTCGCGGCTGGCGACGCGGACGTTGGCCGGCAGCGTCATGGTGATGCCCACGCCGACCGCCGAGCCGTTGACGGCGACGATGACGGGCTTGGCGCACCGGTACAGCGCGAGGGCGACCTTGCCGCCCGAGTCCCGGTGGGTATCCCGTGTGGGGCCGAGCTCGTGGGACTCGTTGAAGTCCATTCCCGCGCAGAAGATGCGGTTGGTCGGGTCCGAAGACGTGAGGACGACGGCCTTGACGCGGGGATCGGCAGACAGGGTTGCGTAGGCGCGGGCGAGGGAGGCGCCGAGCTCGTCGGTGAAGGCGTTGCGGGCTTCGGGGCGGTGGATCTTGACGATGACGACGGGGGTGACGGTCGGGGACGAGGCGGGGTGGTGGGAGAGCTGGAGGGAGGGGAGGGAGAAGGTGTTGTATGATTCTGGGAGGGATGGGGATGCCATGGTGACGGGTATGTTAGATGGATGTGCTTTTTGCTATGAACAAGGCGTGCTGGGGGACGAGAAGCTATCACAGGAAAAGACGACGGGAGATCTGGAGGGGAGATCTGGAGAGTAGACTTCTTACATGAATGGGTTTATAGAATCTGAGTATCTAGGTTGATTTTATATAGACACTAATATTAGACTTCATACATAACATGACTGAAATTGAATTTCTTTGGCGTGCTGAGGGGAAGTGTGCCACCGTTAGCCGGAACCGAGGCTCCAAGGTACTTGGCGATGAGCATGAGATTGTTTAGTTGTCATGATGGAGGGTGACCTGTAGTTGGAGATGGAAGGATTTGAAACATGTCATTTTGTATGATTGAAATCATAATCTACAAGCCATAGGATGCTATGAGGTCCTAAAAAGAAAGGGAGGAGTATCTTGAGCCAATGCTGCAATCCTATTTAATCATGGCTTGACATTTTGCAGTTGAAATCATGACGATGATATCGATACAGTGTGTATGATGAGTGTAATTGGCATTGCACACTGTATGATTTAATTTGATGACTAATCGCACACTCCATTCAACTCAGCAACTCCTCGGGGCGCCGGAACCGACCACCAACGCAGCTCCACCTTGCAGCCATTCAGACCAAAGACGCAACGTCAGCGCAAGAGACAAAGAGACTCCGAACTACACAGCAAGCAGAGCAAGCACCGCAAGTCTGAAAGCCATGAGCGACGCGCTCACCTCATCCCATCATGGTCTATGACTGGGATGTCCATCAGAAAACATGCTACCAGCTCTACATTGACGAGGGCCGGTCCCTCGAGGATATCATGGAGCATATGAGAACCATTTATAAGTTTACTCCCAGGTGAGTCAGAGGCAGCACTTGCATGGCCTCATTTCCGTATACCTTGTACCCGCTCTTTCCCGTACACCAAATAGATGACAGTGCATGCCTGTTGTGCACATGGCTTGGTGATTCCTATGTCTTGTTCCTCGGTGCCCATTACCTCACAACACCCCGTTTTTACCGTCCTCTTGCTGTTCTATCCGTACTTACCGTGTACTTACACGGTCACTGTAGCAAGCGAGCGTTCCAGACACAGTTCAAGCGATGGAACTTTCCGTCAAAGCAGAAACCGGCGTATAAGAATGAGCGTCTCGTGAATCGAATACGGGAGCTGTGGGAAAAGAACCTCACACAGCGAGAGATTCTGCGTATCCTCAACGAAGAAGATGGGTTCGATATCAAACCGAGGGAGTTGATGCGCGTTCGGGCACGTAATAGATGGCTCTTACGTGTATCTCCTGCAGATCCATTGAGGCCTCTGGAGCCTCGTTCGCAAGCGCGAGAAAACGTAGAGGAGATTATTTCTCCTGACGAGGATGGGGATTCAACTCTCTCATTACCCGATGAGCAGTCCGTACCTTTGCAGCGGGTTCCGGAAGGATTTCTGGCACAGGGCCCCAGAGAACAAGAGAATGAAGACCTCAACGCTTCAGCTGAGAAGAATGAACCCAAGAATCGAAAAAGAAATCGCCCCCCTGTTAACAGCGCGGGCCCCTCAGGCCGGTTCCCGTCAGAAATGACATTGGATCAGGCTCGAAAGATTATGGGTGTCGATTCTGACCTCTATCGAGAGATTCGGTCAAGCTTTCGAAAGATTTGTGCCGAAGAGGAAATCAGCAAGAAGACTCTTGCTGGACCAGAGAAGTGGGATGCTGCCAAGGATCGTTTGATTGACGGGTTTCCTCAACTTCAACAGAACATGTGGGTATCAAAGGACAATGTCGAGGATAAACGACTGGCGCTTGATATTGTTTGCATCGATATCACAAAGAGAATGCGTACCATGGTGACTCGGATGTCTCTCGCGGAAGCCAAAAACATCTTGGGTCTCAACCCCGAAGCTTGTCGGGAGGCCAGATGGGCCTTTTACAAAGTCATCTGCGAAACTCAGCTGACCTGCAAGTCAGACACATCGCCAGAGGGATGGGAAGAGTTGAAGCGAAAGTGGGTGGAACGAGCAGAGCCCTTTCAGGCCCTGATCTCGGCAGGAGCAGACCTCACGAGCCAGGAAAGTGTCAAGGCTATTGAACTTCTCGCAGTTGATGTGATGAAGCGGTTGCGGGACGACCGAGCCCGCAAGTCTGCAAGGCGAGGAGAATCGTCACCCTCGCACCAGCCGCAACTTCCCTCACTACCACAGCCTCAGGACCAACCGTGTCAACAACAGGAGGATCAAGGTCAACAGCAACGCGAGGCAGAGCAGCCTCAGAACTGCCCAACACCACCAGAATCCTTATACACGATGGCTCCGAAGAGATCCTCGAGACAGTCAAAATCAAGTCAGGCGGACAGCTCATCCTCGCCTGATCAAGCTGATCTGGATGATGCAATGGGAAATGCCAACTTTGATGCCATGTCCGAGGTATCGCATACCTCTCATATGCCATTTGATCCTGCCGGAGCTCCCATGCCAACTCACCTCCCCCTGCCACTCCAGTCACAGGCCAATGGTTTATCAGGCTCACAAAATAATCTTCCGCAACCTCATCGGGTGCTGGGATCGTCGATCTCCGCGGCCGTACCGATGCAGTCACAGATGAGCCCTTCGCTGGTCCTGGCAGCAAACCCGCAAGTATCCTTTATGGAACAACAGTACGTACAGCAGCCTTATGCAGCGACGGCAGCATCACCGAGCTTCACGGTACAACCCATGTCAACTGCCATAGCAGTATTCTTGAAACTGCATCCTACGTCGACATTCGTGACCAATACTTTCCTGTGGATCGGGACGATATCGTCTGTATCGCTACAGTCGTTACGAGAGACGGCCGTGGACAAGTTTCCAAATGCGGTGTGTGGTAGAGTCGAGGGCATTGTCAAGCACGGGAAGGGGGCAGAGCTCCCGTTGCATATACAAGACGATGCGGAGCTAGGAGCGTATCTGGATCATCTCCAAGGCGGCACACCAACATTTTCGGTTCAGCTGCTTTGGAAAACATAGGGCACTACAGACGCCGATGGGCCGGGACAATAGGGAACAATTTGACTTGCACGGGATGGAGCGGGTGTACGGAGTTCTTGCTTGGCATGGTGAGTTTGATTGGAAAGGGCTGGGTGATGAAAGGGTAAAGGGAACACGGAGTTGGTCTCCGTCTGCTACGCTGAACGCGGGGAAGAATGCATGAGCTGTGCGGAGGGCCAAGAGCGCGTGTATAATCTGTTGTTGCTTGGGGCTGAACTAGCAAGAGCTAATGCAAGGCAGTTTAGATGCCAGAGGAATTACCTCCCAACCTCCATGAGATTACTGATGGATGCATGGTGAAGAAGAGGGGCCGACGGCCGGAGGCGGGACGGCGACGGAGGTGACGTCCCGCCCACTCAAGGCCGAGCAGGAACCGTGCAAAAAGCCGAGGAAGTTGCATCTTTCGGGGCCTGAGTGGGATGAGAGAAGAGCAAAGAAGAGATTGAAGGGTGATGAATGTATATTTATAAGAAATTACGACCTGGAGACTTGATATAGAGTGGCGTCTATTACCCCAGTTCTTGCGTGCTGTGGGATAAAGATAGGTAAAGTCCACTTTGAGTGGGAGAAAAGGGACCCTTCAGTCGGTCCGTATTCGTACTCTTCTATAATTCAAGCGTCTCAAGATGCTGGAGCAAGTAGGTACGAAGACGCTGGGGGGAGCCGTTACCGCAAGTTATTTTAGAATACCTACCTAAGATGAAAAAGAACCCTTGTTGAGAAGAGGAATAACCGGGAACGATCGGGTTCAGGGAAGATGAGATCCGTGTGTCTACAAAGTACAAAGGCATTTACCGAGCGTATCATAACGTTGCCATTGGATTCGAATCTCAAAATTCATGGATTGATTGACGAGCGCTATTGCTGCAGGGCGGGATATATCGATAATGTGGGGGTATCACAAACCAGGACAAACCCACTGGAACGAGGTCAGGTCCCCTACAAAGTCCCCTAAAACCGCTGAAGAGAGAATTTCTCAGCGGGATGGTGGGGGCATATGACCGTCCTGGGTTCGGGCTTCTCGGGCGGGAGCGCTTGCTGTTGCTTGTTCTACGGCGCTGCAACTCCGTTCCCGAGGAAATTTCCCCAGCTCTTTCACTTGCCCGCTCGAACGAAGGCCTTTAAAGCTGTCTCGCGCCCTCTGCCCTCCCCTCGCAGCTGCCGTCGTTCTGAGCCGTCAATCTCTTGCTCCTACATTTCGCGACCTCGTCGTCCTGATCCTCCTCGAGCATTGACCCGTGTACAGCCTTGACAATGGCGTCCCGACAGCTTCGAGCTGCAGCAGCGCTGCGGAGCTGCTTGCGGCCGGCGTGTGCCCCTCGACTCCCCGCTGCTGCCCTTTCCGCCCGCTCCTACGCCACTGACCTGGAGCCCGAGAAGCCCGGCGGTGCTGGTGCTGCTGCTCGCCAGTCGAACGAGGGCAAGGTCGGCAGGACCTTTCAGGGCCAGGTCATGGGCAGTATCGGAGCCCGATTGCGGCGGGAGAGGGAGCAGCGTGTAGAGTATGAGCAGTGGCGGAACATCACAGACCCTTCACGGAATTGGTCACTTACCATTGGTGAGTTTTCTCCTCTCTGACAGAGAATTGGTGTTGGTTCTCAAGTTGAACGAACTTTGATCTCAAGATGCTAACATACATCGTCTTGGCTAGTCTTCCTCTCTGGAATAGGCATCGCATATTACCTGGGCACTTTCTGGCCGAAAGAAGCCGAGCCCAACTCGACCCTGCCGCTCGCAAAGACGACCGAAATCAAGCACAATACGAAACTCGAGAACATGCAGGCTGCCTGGGCCGACTTTGTCAAGATTGTCGGCAAGGACAACGTCAGCACGTCTGAAAACGACATTGAGCACCATGCCACCTCGGACTGGTCCTCCCACTCGGCCAAGCCCGACGAGCGCTCCTTCTGCGTCGTCTACCCCGCCACCACGGAGGAGGTCTCGGAGATTATGAAGGTCTGCCACCAGCGTCGCATCCCCGTTGTGGGCTACAGCGGTGGTACCAGTTTGGAGGGTCACTTTACTCCCACCCGCCAGGGCATCTCGATCGATTTCGGTCGCATGAACAGGATCGTGAGCTTGCACAAGGATGATCTTGACGTTGTCGTTCAACCCGCCATGGGCTGGGAGGCCCTCAACGACCATCTCGGCAAGGAGGGTCTGTTCTTCCCCCCGGATCCGGGCCCAGGTGCCATGATTGGCGGCATGATTGGTACTGGGTGCAGTGGTACCAACTCCTACCGATACGGCACGATGCGTGAATGGGTTCTCAGCCTGACTGTTGTCATGGCTGATGGCACCGTCATCAAGACCAGACAACGGCCCCGCAAGAGCTCTGCTGGCTACGATCTCACCAAGCTCTTCATTGGCTCCGAGGGCACTCTGGGTCTCGTCACCGAGGCTACCCTCAAGGTCACCGTGAAGCCCGAGTCCACGAGTGTTGCAGTTGCCACGTTCCCCTCGATCCGCGACGCCGCCAACTGCGTGGCCAAGGTCGTCGGCAAGGGAATCCCCGTAGCAGCCGTCGAGATCCTCGACGATAACCAGATGAAGTGCATTAACCAGGCCGGCACCACCTCCCGCGCCTGGTCCGAGGCCCCGTCCATCTTCTTCAAGTTTGCCGGCACCCCTGCCGGCGTCAAGGAGCAGGTTGCGCAGGTCCAGGCCCTTGCCAAAGCCACCTCGAGCCAGTCCTTTGCCTTCGCTAAGAACCAGGACGAGCAGGACGAGCTCTGGAGTGCCCGCAAGGAGGCTCTGTGGAGTACCCTGGCCGTCAAGAAGCCCGGTGACCGTGTCTGGACGGGCGATGTTGCCGTGCCCATGAGTAGGCTGGCTGACTTGATCGAGGAGACCAAGGAGGATATGGCCAAGAGCGGTCTATTTTCTTCCATTGTTGGTCATGTTGGAGATGGCAACTTTCACAGTATGTGCTTGTCTGACAATTTCATGTGTATTATGACGCTTGCTAACCGTCACAGCTATCCTGCTTTACAACGACTCGCAACGACACAAGGCCGAAGTGGTGGTGCACCGCATGGTGAAGAAGGCCGTCGAGTTGGAAGGCACCGTAACTGTAAGTCACCACCCCTTTACATCCCCATTCCCGAGTAGATGAGCTGACCTTTGCAGGGCGAGCACGGTGTCGGTCTGGTCAAGCGCGACTACCTCCCCCACGAACTCGGCGAGACCACCGTCGACGCCATGCGGCAGATCAAGAAGGCCTTTGACCCCCTGTGCCTGCTCAACTGCGACAAGGTAGTGCGCGTGCAGAAGCCCAAGAAGGGCGAGGTCGAGGAGTGGTGAGCAAAAAAGGTTTGCCTTGCCTTTGTAATAACCCGTGAAAATGTGAACCTGGGGGGTTGGGAAAACCGGAAATGGATTTTGGGGCTCCGACGGAG
>JALNIO010000848.1:37761-61422 GCA_023509875.1 Rugonectria rugulosa | reverse complement strand
GTCCCTGAGGACCTGCTGCTGGACCACGAGGGGGGTGGGCGTTCCATCCCTGGCTGGGACCCGTGGGCGCTGAAGCTGGAGCCTGAGATTGAGCAGTCGGCTGGTGGACATCGTCATAATTCACTTGAGGGTTATATCCGCCCTGCTGGTTCCGTGGCTCAACGTCATCCAGTGACCGGTAGTGGTAACCGCGTCCACGACCACCTCTGTTGCCTCTCGCGCCGCCTCGATAACCGCGGTTGCCATTACCTCCACGGCCGCGACCATGACCACCGCGCCCGCCGGTATGGTAACCTCTTGTTTCGTTTCGACCACTGTAGTGTGGCGATGCGCTCTTCTGAGTCCAATCCTCATCGCCATTGTGTTTTCTTTTCGAAGTCTTGTTGGCGAACAGGCTCTCATAAGCATCTTCACGTGGATCTTCGGCCTCGATGCGTAGGATGACCTTTTCGCTAACGACAGTCTCGAAAGTAAATGTCTTCTCTGGTGGAATGGGCTGCCAGTTGTGAATCTTGCCAGCGTCGACGGGCCGAGCACCCTTTCTCAGGGCCAGTACAACAAGTGGGCTTGGGTTGTCAGTGTAAAACTTGGCCGTGGCAGGGACTGGTCGTAAGCAGGCAGCCCAGATACTATTCTCGAAGCAGGCAGTGCCAGTGACCTCCCACTTCATCTTGTTTCCCATGCCGCCTACCTTTTCCAGGATGCTAGCAGGGCAAGGACGAGGACAAATTAGGATGTTGTTCCCATGATACTTGAGCTCATTTTGAGGCATGTTTGGCGGTATTTGTGCGAGCTGGATCAATTTCTTTGTATCCTCGGCGCCTATCATGTATCCAGTGAAAAATACAGTTTTCTTGATTCGGAGCTCTTTCTGATGTGGAATGTGCATTGGGAGCTTGGAAACCAAGTTGTTGTGAATGTTGATCATATGCTGAACTTCGGCGACCTCGGTGACTGGGTCCAACGTTGTCGACATGTCAGCAACCTGAATCACTTCAGCTGTGAGCGGCCCACGGGTCGGCGTCATGGTCTGTTGTTGATTGTAGAGAGCAAAGAAGTCGCGGAAGCCCTTGGTGTGCTTTGGTCGGTCCTCGTATACGCGGATCTCCTTTGCGTTCTTGTACGTCTCCATGAGAGCTTCGAGAAAGAGTTGCTTGAAATGCATCGTACTGTCGAACCACTGGTTCGTGGGACTGACTTTTGGTTTGAGGCCGATCATGTCGAAGTCGAGATTTTTGGCCGTAGTCATTTTGCGAATCAAGTCTGAAAAGCCTTGCTCAGAGCGCCCGGTCAGGAGGACGCAGAGCGCGTCGTTCTGCTTCATGCTCAGTCTGACCAGGTCGATAATTTTTTCGTTCCACCAGCCGTCCCAGGCGCGCGGCTCTTCCTTTTCGACTCCCTTGCCCGTCGCGGCGAGTATTCGACTGTCGTGCCACCAGCCGCCATTGACAAAGACTTGCTGATTCGATAATTGGCCGATCGTTGGACCGTTCCAGAGTAATGGGTTCGGGAGAGGTGTTCTGAATACTGGATGATAAGTAAGCACTGGTCAAATTTCGTTCATCGCGCAAGGGGGAATCGCATTGGGGAAGAAAAAGCTTACGGGTATTGTCAAAATCATAGACGTGTAACACCTTGATGTCTTCGACAGGAGGTAATGGTTTGTTGAGAATGGACCAGCGACCGAGGGCTGTCAGCGTAAACTGCGAGGCTGGCGTGGCCTCAGATGCGGGAGCCGCGACAGAAGCAGAGGTCGCGGCGGAGGTTGCGGCTGCGCCATGATACGTGCTGTACGCTGAAGCCATGACGCTCGACACGACGCAACTTTTGCGAAGGCGAGGGACGGCTGTGAGCATACAGCAAAGAGTCGGAGAGGGCGAAAGCCGAGATGAAAAGGGCGATAGCGAGGCTGATGTTTGTATTGGAAGGCTCGAGCTCGTCGAAATCTTGGCGAGGGCTTGTGATTGCGATTGAGAGTGCGAGTGCGAGTGTGATTGTGACACAAGATTAATGACTTCAGATCGTGGTTGGTGGTGGTGAATCAGCCGTGAACGACGCTGAATTTGGTGGGGCCGGTTAGAAACAGCCGCCAAACAGATGCTCCCTGCTCCCCTGAAGTTGATCCCAGCACTGCCCGTCAGGCGGGAGACTGCCTTCATCGCCTGAGGCTTCAGCGCGTTTACAGGCGATAGGCGCCCGCGCTGCACAAGCAGTTGGCGGAACATGGGTAAGGTAACCAGCACGGAGCAAGTTGGGAGAGCAAGGGTCTCGGTAGCCTCGATGTCTACGCCCTCTCACGGGGCAGGATTCCAATATATAGGCTGGCAATGGCCGAACAGGTGTCGTTGAGATGTTGTTTCATTTAAGCTCCAGCTTCTGCCTCTCAACAAAAGAGCCAAGAGTCAGAAAGGTGCAGCTCACGCACACCAATAACTTTGCAGCTTCCCCGGACAACGGGATGTGATGCTTGATCCAAAAGAGTATCTACCCCTCATTGATGGACATTCCGCCTGACGCATCAAGCTCCTCCTCTCTCCTCCTTCCAACCCTTTTTCGTGCCGCATTATACTTTGAGGGCTGATGACCACGACAATGGCGTCCTCTAGCGCTGCTATTCGCTTCGTCACTGGTACAAAAAAGTCTCCCCTTGCATCTCTCCACCTGCAGCTTCACGTCAAGCCTGGCGCAAGTAAGAACCGCGAGGGAGTCATTGCCATCACCGACGAAGCAATCGAGCTCTGCGTATCTGCCCAGGCCAGAGAGGGAGAAGCAAACAAGGCCGTGGTCCAAGTCCTCAGCTCCGTTCTTGGAGTTCCCAAGTCCAGGTTGCAGCTCACCCACGGTTTCAAGTCACGCGACAAGACTGTCGTTTTGGGGGATATCAAGGGTGACGGCGAGGAGTATGCGAGAAGGATTCGGGAGATTCTAGACAAGGCCATCGAATGAGCATTGATTCTGGCCATCTGGTGGTATGAGAGAGGACAGAAGGATCTATTTGGTTGAGATTGACGCAACCCAGAGTTCTCACCACAGTGCTGAGAGATGCCTCCCTTTTGAGGCCAGGGGCAGGGCTTGTATATCCTAATCATCAACTTGAGAGATCTCTCGATACTCGGATAGTAAACAATTCGATTATCAAAGACATCAAATTACCTCATTTAGGCATTGATGGCGCATCCCAACAATCTGTGGTCTACAAACTGTGAGGGCAGGATCTGCCAACGAGGCAGGCAGGCACCTGTCAACCTCCTCACCCAAGGTACTTTCCTGCATACATCAAACGTTCACGTAATCGCAGGACTTGTCAAATTTATTTTCAACCCACCGGAGATATCATCAACTCACCGACTCAATCATCCAGCAACTCTGCCGAAACATATTCCATCAGTTTGTCTGCTTCGTCTTGATTCTGCCACCCACCGGACTCGGAGACTTGACTTACGTTATCCCACCAATCCCTGCTGCCACAACTTCACCCACAAATCCACGGCCCCCTCGCAACTTTCAGCGCCCTGTTGGCTCAGCGGTAGAGCGCATCACTAGTAACATCATCACATGATGAGGCGATCAGTTCGACTCTGATACAGGGCATCAATTTCTAGGGAATCACTGTCAGCAAAAGGCTTTCCTTTTTGGAGTTTTCGGCTTTTCGGGGTAGAGGGACGAAGACTTACTGCAATTTCATGCCACCCACGTAAGCAAGGATCTGTCCTCTATGATCCTCCTTCTTTTTGGCACATATGAGACGAGGGACGGTGTGCGTTGGTTGCATTGAGCCACAGTCAATACCAACCATTCTTAGCAGCCCCTGACTGACTGACGCTGGCGTTCTGCAAGCTGTACAAAGCGCATTCCTGCTAGCGACAATCACAATCAACTCCTTTCCAACCCCAAACTCGTTCAAAGCAATGCCAAGACGAGAATTACCCCGACTCCAATGAAGATAAAGGTCATCGTTCTATTTCCCTCCCCTCGTCCACACGTTCGAATGGAAAGCGAAACCAGGCGAGATGATGATTCTCGACCCCTTCTCGTCGTGCGATGATCAAAACGATCGTCATTTTCATCGCCGATTTGTCCACGATCCCGATTACCCTAGATCGTTACAACACCACAGCCTGTACTCATCGAGCTGCCTGCTTTGGCATCTTGTGAGGGATGGGAATTGCATCATGAGGTGGTTTTAAGGGTATATAGCCAGTCTCTGGCGTAGTGATTTCCTCTCTTCCCTCCCCCTTGATCTGCTTGTCTCTACCCGAAGGATTCAGGGGGACAGCTGAGGACCGTCGACGATTCTGGCGTCAACAGCTCGCATAGAAAGCGCGGCATCACGCTCGATGATGAAAAGAGTCACCATTAAACTTTGCAAGACACTCCCAAATGCTCCTGGTGTTATTTCTCTCCAGCTGCAACGCCATGAGCTGAATTACAGTGTCTTCTGTGCACCGGGACAAGCCTTTCTTTGTACCTGTCCCAGTTGCCCGCAGATCCCTCCCGCCCTCAGAAGTGCACATCAGGTTTTGCGGTGGCTTGGGGGCCTCCCCGCACGTCAACCATCCCAACTGCTTCGTTCTCTCATCCGCATAGAAGGCCACTCGACACATGATGCGTTAACGAGTCTCAACACAAACCCAATACTTTCTTGATGGAAATGAGACACTCTTGCAGCAGTAGCGGTGCCAGCCACAAGCTCAATGCACCATATACACTCGGACAAGATGGTGGTGAATGCCCAGACCTCTCCCAGCAGTAGCTGCCGTCAACTTGCCTGAACAGGAAGCTTGACAGCTGAATCTGCCATCATCATTGGTTATGCCGACCGTTCCTCTGCATAAGGGGCCGCATGGAGGGTTCAGGGTGACGAAGGGGGCATCGACGGGACTCGAATCCTCGGTGCTCGCAACAACTTTGCTGCGAGCTCTCACTTGAGAAGCGGGAAGGGCATTACACGACCAAGACCTCTCCTTGGACCTCTGGAATGAAGAAGAGATGCCTTCCATCTTGTATCTTTTGGCATCTCCTACGAATGTTGCCTTCGACAGCCATGTACGAATCTCTCTATCCACAAACCCCCTGGGAGGCTCTCCAGTAATGTATACCAACACCCCCCAGGCCCCAAGTCAATGCAGTTCTGGTCCAATTACGAAGCCGGTCCCGACGCTGATAGAAAGTGACTTGTGGCTCAAGACCTGTCGATCTCTCCCCTCACTGCCACATCACACCCCTCCCCCCTTTTCCTGGTCCAGGACCCAGGGTTCGCAGTCGGTTCCCTTTGTGCAGCTTTCCAGCCAGTCACATTCTTTGACATTTGACTTTGACACCGCTCTAACCGATTGCTTTCCCGACTCTGTTTTCGCCACAGCTTGTCAAAACGGTTCTGTGGCTCATGTGCACATGCGGGATACATTCCGGTTGCCCTCCCCCAACAGCCCTCCCCCTCCTAAAGTCGTGCGCCACAAGCGACACATGGCACCTCGATAGTCTGGACTTTTGTGGTGTTTGGTCTCAGAACCGGCCCGTCCATACACAGTATCCATGTTCAGCTGAGCATGTTGCCGTCTCGGGCCGGACTAGGTCATTGCGTATGTTGCGTCGATCATCACCTCTTGTAGAGGAGGTGAGGCGCAAACTCAGATGTGGCTGGTGATGTCGACTTGACATAACACAACGTCTATCACTTCAAAATACAGCAGATGACTCATTGAAGAATGAAGATGGGTTGCCAAATCTTGTGACAGTTACGCAATTGGGTGCCAAAAGAGCTCTTGGGTATCCATCATGCCTGCCTAAGAGCTGAGGTGAGGCATGCATCGTGAGACCCTACATGCATATGATGCCGCGTCCCGTTGCCGCCCAAGGCAAATGCAAGTCAACCGTAGCCAGTGTAACCCCGAAAACCAAGACAGAAGCTCAAAACTCCGTGTAAGTCGGACAATGTATTCCTCAGCCACACGTAACCCCTTGACCCCCATGCTCGTACGCGGGGGGGGGACAGCAAGGAGGGACGGGATCTCGTCAGACAAGGTGAAACAAGTGCAAGGAGGCAGCCCGAGGGCGAACAGGGCCAAAACAAGATGGACCAAATCTATGGACGATGTGGGTTTAGCTACGAGGGAGCTCCAGCCACAGTCAAAAGGGAAGAAAGCCAATATCAAATCCGGGGATGGGATGGCTAGACCATATCGAAAGCCTATCCGGATGTTGAGCCGAAACGACCCTTTCGCCACACCTATCTACCCTATCTACTGTACCTAAGGTATCTATTGACGTGTTGGTCCTGAACCAAACTTTCTGATCGCTTTAGCTATGTAGGCACTTCTCCCCTCCCTCTCAATCCAAACCCATGCCAAGCTGAACGTGACCTGCAGAAAAAAAAAAAGGCCCCTAATCTCCGCGTCTGCCTGATAGGGTTCCGTTCGTTCAAGCAATCGCTAAGGCTGTCTGTCGTGCCAAGAATGGAGTACGCGCAAGCCACCTCGCCACAGTTTGCCGTGTGGCTTGCCCTCAATGGCTGTGGCGAATGCGTTGTTACCCCCTTTCTTGTGCATGTCCTGTGTGTTCTGGATCTATTGCGACATTGTTCGCAACATTACAATCCCGATACCTAAAACCTCCCCCCCCATCGGGTGGTTGTTGGTGTTGCAATTGCCGTTTGCACAGCCTCATGTGGCGAGTGGTTCCCGGTCCTCCGATTAAACCGAAACACAACGTCTACATACACGCCCCCCTCCAGTTACTCTTCTTCTTTTCACTACCGAGCAATGTTACTGTACTCATAGCTATTCCTCCCCCCCTGGTTTCTTTTTCAAGAAGAATTAGTTTGAATTGACGAACCAGGTAACAGCATTCACCCATCCGTGAACATTACAACCCCCGGCAATGCAACAGCCGCGCGCAAAAAATCATGAAACAACAGCCGGATCGAATGCTCCGCCACTTTCTTCTCTGCATCCTCCCTTCCATTTCCATAACCCAACTGATGGCATCCAATCATATTCCCCCTTGTTCAAATTAAACTAGATGCTCGGGTAACCCGTTTGTTTCGTTGCATTTTGTCTCAAGGGAGGGGGGGGCCTCGATTCGCGGGCGTAGTATACTTCCAATCGGATCGCACCTTGTCAGCTATTGGAATTTGGCACTCAGCAACATGTCGAATCCAGTAGTGATTTGCGCTGCAAGAGTCTAGAACAAACAAATACCTGTCGTACCACAAACGGTAAACTCCTTGATACATAGGTACTGCCTAACCGTACACGGTTCCTAGGGTACGTAGTTGGAGGCCTGCGAGCCATGCATCACTGTTTGCGCGAATCTATTCGAGTTGACGCTGTCGCCCCTGCCTCTACCGAGACAAGACGTCTGAGACACTGCACCTATGTTCCTGCTTTTGCCATCAAGTGCGGCTCTCTCACCATCTCGAGTGATTCTGAAGATTGATAAAATACTGGTATTAAATAGTAAATAACTATATGTTCGATATATTTTTCTGACATGACATTGCTGGCCGTTTTGCACACCTCCGGCCCATTCGCATTGCTTCATAACTCCAGTTGCCGTATACCTTGGAGTTGTTGTATCGTATATAAATAAACCATGAGGAAGAGTTCGTAATGAGGATAGTTGACATGTCCAACAAATGAGAAAATAGCTGTTGCCATGGAATCCAATTGCTGCACACAAACTTGAGAAAGAAAACGAAGCATAAACAACAAAGAGTCAACCAAGGAAAGAAAACCCAACTAATGACCGCAAATCCATCATTGTTTCCAAGGGTATCCGTAACCTTCCATTGCCGCTTTCGTTTATATCTCCTAAGACCATCCAACCTGGCTGAGTGCGACAAAGGTCGCCAGGACTCATTTCGCCCAGCCGCCCAAGGAAATCATAACAATAGTACCATGAGTAGGGAAAATCTCATCGTAGGGAGTATGACAGGGAAAAAAAAATAAGTAAATAGAAGAAAGAAAAAAGGGAGTAAACCAACGCATTATTCCCTTGGGTATTGAAGCGAAGCAGCAGCAACCATTGCTAATGAAACTGAGACAAATCTTCACCCTCAACAAGCGCTCGTAGAGAGCCGTGGTATCTTTTTCTTGAAAGAAAATCGTCGCAAACGCCCCCATAGAAACAATCCCATCCTTTGTATGCGTCGTCGTGAGCCCGTCCTGGTGACAGAGAGGGCCAGTTAACATAATACATGTCCCAGTCTAGATCTCGGTGTTCGTCTGCCGCCGTCCCATTCCACCACCAAGGAAATAAGAAGAGCAAGATAAAATAAAAGACAGAGAAAAGAATTAGAAAGTAAGGCGTAGGACAAAACCGCCTCCCACCTTGTCGGAGGCTTCGGTGCTGGGAGAACCGTCGCTCGAGTCAACGGCCATTTCCCATTCCCGCTTAACGCCCGAAGACTGTTCAATTTCCTCAATGTCGAGAATCATGTCTTGGCCTTCCTTGAGTTCTCGGACAACATCGTCATCCAGTTCGACCTCCAGCCCGTTCGATGTTATATGGACGGTCCGAGTGACCTGGGCTGGGTTAATCCCCCATTTGGCGGCAATCCGATGCGTCAACTCTTTCAAGGACCTCTGCATCAAGTAGACAGCCCGGTGGTACTGTTTCTGTTCAGGTTCTTGTGGGTTACGTCGGACAATGTAGAAACAAGCAACAGGTTTCGGGCTTCGTTCCAGCGGAGGACGATACGAAGGATCGACGCCAAGAGCTTCAATCCAGCCGCTGAGGTTTCCGTCATCGTCTGCTTTGTTCACCTTCATTGGCTGATCCGAGCCTTTGCGAGACAAATCCCCGGTTGAATCAAAGCCCTGCCATTGATTGCCAGGACCCAGAGCCGAGGTTTGCGACGCCAGCGATAGCGAGCTTGGAGACGGGGAGATCATAGATCCTGTTATTGAGCTGCGCCCACTTCTGGCCTGCCAATTCGGACCATCACGGGCTTCAATTTTAGTGTGAGGTGAGGCGTCTCCCGGAAGTGAGACGGGATGCAAATCGGGGTCGTCGAGCTCATCGCCACGAAGGAACAGAACGCTCACAGGCCGCGTGCTCGTGAACATGTCTTGGAGAGTTTGGAGTTTAAGGTGCAGATCTTCTTCCAAAGAAACACGCCCCCCAGCACCACCAGCTGAGCTGGCAGAAGACATTGACCAAGTCCGCTTGTGTTTGATAACTTTTCCAGGTCGATGAACATCCGACTTCAACCCAGCACTGGATCGCTTGCGTTTGCCAAAATCCTTCATACCACTCTCAGCCTGCGCGATCTGTTGCTTGAGCTTGTCAATCGATTTCTTAACGTGAGCAACATCGTTGGACAGCTTTCGCTCGGCTCCGTGGTCTCGGAAGAGTTTGACCTTGCAGAAGCATACTTCACAACTGCTATCGGGTGAAGGCAGAGAGGTATCGGACGCAACCAGATTAGTCTTTGCACAGAGTCTCACTGGGATGCCTTTGACACCCTTGGAGTGACTAAAATCAGTCGATAGGAAGTTGAAGCGAACCGCAATGCTGACTTCTGGGATCCCGATACTTCCTGGTGTCCAAATGACGGAGAAACCGTCAAAGGAATACGACTCTAGCTCCACGCGGGGTTTCTTGTCGTCGCCGTCAACTGGTGGGCCAGATTCCACAAACTCGACTGCCTGGAGCTTTCCACCTCTTTGGTGGGCTTCATTGGTTCCTCGACCTTCCTTCCAGAGGCCCCAGCAAACACCTGGACGTTGCCTTTGCTGGTCGTCTTCGAACGAGATTCTGACAAAAGTACGATATTTGGTGCCGGGAATAAGAGGGAGCGAGGCCTGGGTGTCGCCAATAGATAGCGAATATGCTTGTCCCTTGTTGAGATAAGTAATTGGTATTTCGTCGGCTTGTCTGATCATGGCAGTTGGCGCATTTAGAGTCGCATGGAATCGAAACTTTTCAGCGCTAGGTGGAAGAGGATGGGATAGTTGCGTTTCAGGGAACTGCCGGGTTTGAGCTCCAAGAGAAGGCGCGTTTTGGAAAGCCGAATCGATAGAGGGCATGGGCTCTTCAGGTGGCTCCGAGTCCATATGAGAGCTATCCTGATCCATGGTCTCGTAGCCGGTATCTTGATGAACGAAACTGGAGGGAGCAAACGTGGGCTGAGGAGGTGGCGCCTGAATGAATGGGTTGAAATGGTGAAACTGGTGAGGTTGAAGGGTCTGGAATCCAGGCATCTCCATGACACCGGCTCCAGGGCCTGACTGTATCCCCCCTCCAGAAGTAGGCATTGACAATGGGGTTCCCAGACCCATCCCAAGACCCAACGTAGGCGTATGGAGGTCCCCGGCCTGGGGATGGAACAGCGTGTTGGTACCACCTGGAGTAGGAGTATAATAACCAGGAGGCGCGTTGGCAAACTGGGCAAACGAAATCGAGTTTGGGTCCAGGAGAGACGGTGTGAACCTCCACGGGTCATTTGTGGCCCGCGGAGTTGGGTCTTGGTCTCGAAAAACATCATGGCTTATTGGATGAGACCTGCGAATTCAGTTAGCAATCTTGTTTGCAAACGGTCTGGAATATTGGTCAAGAGTCGAGGGCAGAGCAGCACAGCCTATGCCTCTCGAATCGTGCCCAGAAAGCGACAAAGAAGAGTCTTGAAACATACCTATCAGCTTGTGGCGGCGCATGGAGAATGGGATTTTCAGCTGGTACGGTTTGCGATATCGCGGGGGCGGTCGTTGAGGAGCTGACTGCCGCCACCTCGGGAAACTGCTGTCGAAAATTGGCGAGCAGCTCGTCCCCAGGCTTCGCCGAACTTGTCCTGTGCGATTGTTAGATACTGTGTATAAAGTACAATATAAAACTATAGGAAAGAATGCGCCGCGGGAGAAATCCCGGATGTGACTTGAATTGCAAGCTGCGATGAGTTCTCACCTTTGTCGAAACATGGCAGTATCAGGTAAGCTCTGCGGTCCCAACCAGCAACTCTGTCTGGCGACTTCCAGGCACCAAAATATAGTATAATTAGGTAGGCGACGAGCTGAGTCGCCTTGGGATGTTGCGCGACTACGTAGACTGCGCGCGAGGTGTCTAAAAGGCGAGCGACGAAGATGTGTAGTCGTACTTCATGGAGTTATGCCAAAGAGAGCGGAGTCAATCTTCTCAAAATGCGTGGAAGAATGCGGCGCGTCGCAGGCGAGGGGCAAGGGGCGTGGGACAAGATGAATGGCTTTGCGCGGGACGTTGATGTTTTATCATAGGAGATAAACAGGTCCTCTTCCCAGGCGAGTCGCAAGAAGCGAGTGATAGGACAGGCCAGGAGATTGAGGAGCAGAGACCGTTGAGAATATAGTAAATAAAAGGTAAAAGTCGAGGTAGGTAAGGCTAGGGATGAGCTGTAAAAAGATACCGAGGGTGGTGTAGGCAGGTAACACAGACAAAGCGCAAGGTGAGAGGTAAGGTATGGATGGGTATAAAAAAGCGTGGTGGGGAAGGGCTTTCGTCAGTCTGGAGACGGATGGAGTGAATGGAGAAGGCTAGTGTGTGTGGTCCAAGCCCGGGGGGGCGTGTCGTGTATCGAGAATCGATGTCCTGAGGCGTGTGAAGTCGAAGAGGAGGGATGTGCAAGTGAGAATGTCGAGTCAAGCATGTGCCATCATTCTGGTGTCTGTATTTCGTACAAGGTGTGTGTGGATGTCATGGGGATTCGCGGGATCGCCCATGCGTAGTGCTGTGTTGATGTCGATTACCCTCTCCGCAGCCAGCGATCGGGTCTGGACCTCTGCCTTCGCCGTCTGAGGCCTCTGCCAGCAGAGCAATCTAGACAGTTCGTTGTACGAAGGAGACGATGAGCGCTGAACTTTGGTCGAAAGTGCTGGTTTGGCAAACACTGGGGCGCCGTGGATGGGGAGCGATGGGACGGGTGACGGGTGACGGGTGAGCCACAGTGGACGTTGGTGTGTGCGGTGTGTTGTGCAGTACTAGCTGAGAGGCAGGTCGACGCCGTTTATTTTGTTATTGGGAGGACAGCCGGCGAAGCCAAGCCTGTGCGCCTTTGCCCTGCCCGAAGTGCAGTGTGCTCTGTCCTCTCCCGGAGACGAGGTCTTGTTTCGCGGGCAGATGAGACAGTTGTCAATGGTAGCCGTAGAGGCTTGGAAAGGGTGTGCCAGTAGCGATGTTTGGGAGACCGTATGAAGTAATGGCTCACTGGGAGTCTCGTGTGCAGTCCATTGTTCAGGATGTCATCGTGTCTGCTAAATGACGGATGAAATAGCTGGACATGGCTAAGGCTTGCCTGGTACCCGGATGCCAGTGGTTATATTGCGTGAGCGGTATAGTAACTCTTCTGAGAGAGGGGCATGTGGCATTTGGTGACCCGAGAGGGCCCAGGGCCGAGATACCCATGTGTGGCGCTTTCGTCCGAGCAATACCTAGGTAGCAGTACGGATATCCGTACTTGTCCCGACTGTTTTGTTTGAATCGGGGGCCTGGCAAGTCGTGGGCTGTTTGCTATCCCAAACAGCGTCGAAAATACTCAACGCCGCCAACGTGCTCCGGGGAACTGGCGAGCCGAAGCCCTGGGCGGCGGGCTTGAGCGTGACTGACACGGATCGACTCACAAAGGGCCCTGACCCTGCTCGGCGCGCGGCGTCTTTTTCGAGACCCCCCCTGGCCAAGAAGAGTGGTAGAAAGAGAGCGACTTTGGAGAAAGACTCATTGATATCAGAAATTGTTAGTGCGGGACAACAGAGACCCCAGTCGTTCGCCCCCAGCGTTTACAGTGACGCCCCCTCCTTCCCCCCCTTCACCTTCCTGATTTTCGTCCGAGGTGCTCCCTTTCCAGACTCGAGTCCCATCGGTACCTTCCTCCCTCTGCTCTCTCAATCGATTTGGTATCTTCTTCGAGGCAGGTGCGACAAGGGAGCAGAAATTGCCCCCCCGAATTAACTTGTGCCGTACCTGATGGAGGATGCCAGCACACCTCACATCCAACGTTCAGATACCCAATTTGGAGCTCGCCGTGATTGCATAGCTTACTATGTACGTACGAAACTCTTCACACAGACTATAGACTTCGCAGGCACAGTTCTCTTTCGTGAGATTTACTGGCGCTGTGAGCGGCGCTCAGTTTCAGCGGTACGCAGCAAAGCCGCCCGCACCAGCACATCCATCCATCCCCACTGAGCTACCGACCCGCGGGGGGACCACTCAGTAAAATTTCCACCCTGGCCCCTCTTTCAGTGGTTTCCCCAGCCCGAAGCCTCTGTTCTCAGGCCCTCAGCAGACATGCCAGGACGTCCCCAGCTCCCAATCTGTCCATCCGACAGCGGTCACCCTTACGCAGGAACGCCATCTGTCCTTCAACGTCGTGGAAAGTGGGGACGGATTCCACTGAAGTTGCTAGCTGGATCGGATCTTTCCCGCGTCATCGGCTCTCCAGCCCAACATCGAGTCTGCCGCCATCGAGCGTCCATCGGGCCACCGATTATTCTGCCAGCAAAGCTCAATTCCCCTTCGTTCACGCCGTGCTCCGTAGACGATTCTAGTCTCTTATTACGGAGTATGAAAGGGTGCAGTCTATGCCAGCTGCCGACTTATCCCTCCCGAGACGACGGGACCAGTAATCCCGACAATCTCGAGACCCGTTGCAGACGACCAATGGCCATGTCCCATTGGCATGGCGCGACGACTTGTCACACGCTTCCCGCTCGTTCCCCTCGACTTTACCGCCACCGAGGGCTTCTGACATACCCTCACACTGCTTAGCCCCGTCCCAATCAAAGCATCCTCACTGGTAATTACAGGACGAAACAAAAGCAACTCGGCGGCATAATGGGATGGGAATACGTACTGCATGCACGGAGCAACCAGGAGCTTTCTCTCCAATCCTTCCATTTTCAGAGCAATCACTTGACCAGGGATGCTCTTGAGCATGAGCCGATGGCGAGACTTTAGCCGCAAGTGGCCTTTACCATTCGAGGGCTCCATGGGTGTCTGCAGAGTTCTTCGGTAACTGCTCCCACAGGTGTCTGTATTCGCACTTTGTAATTACGGGCTATCCAACCCGGTCTCTACCCGGAGGCTCGAAAGAAGAACCGGCCTGAAAGACCGGATAGGGACAGAAGGTTGTATCCCCAGGGCCGACTCCATCTACGGAGTAGTCCCCTGTGGCTGTGCAAATTCTACCAACTCCCCGTCTGTTACTTTCCATTCACGACAACCAATTCGCACTCTCGAGGACGCCAAATTCGCCTTCGTTATCAACCAGCAAAAGCCGTCACAATCAGCCCATTTCTCGTTCGGCTTGGCCTCATCTAGCCTGGCTTGACCCTGTGCGAACAGAAGCAGAGGCAGGGCCGCATACCCACCCGAGCCCCCAAAGCGCCCCACGAATGCTGGACGCCACACTATTTACCACCGTCTTCTTAGCCCCGGCATGGCTTTACAGTGCTGTCTTCGGTTGTGGTGATCTTCACCCTTCGCACCAGACTAATGGCCATGTGCTGCTTTACAAGTGCGATTCATGCCGAGAAGACCCAGGACGCGTACTTGGCCTTGGCCGACGCGGCTGAGCGATATACAAGTGTGGGTATTGCCTATTCACTTTCAGATCGCCTTGAGGCTGCAACATCTTGAGTTTTCGCAAATGCCAGAGCAGTCGATATTCAGCGGCGACTGGGTGACGAAGCCACATCTGATTATCACGGACGGATCTAATTAACGAACGGGGAACAAGGGCATTCTTCCACGCCAAACTCAGCACCCACTGTCGATCATTTCCTGATCGACGCCTCTTACTTATTTTTATCATGCCCGTCTTGTCGGCTAGAAAGCCAGCTCTCTTTTGACCTTGCGTGGCTGTTTAGCTGTTTAGCTGTTTAGCTTGTGTGTGGCTTGATATCATAGTAGCATTTGGCGTCCGACATCATTTCCGTGTCCTCATGCTGATGCCCTTGTGCAATTTGGCATCTGCGCACAAATTTGATTACCTCCGTTTGTACTGCGAGTAAGACTAGCCCTGGCATTGGTAGTCTTTGGAAGGTGGTCGCTCCTTATTTGGGCATTGCACCGTCCGTTTGAGACCGTTACTACTTACAGCTGGACCAGTTGCCGAAGAGTGCAGTAACCCTATAGACTGGTGGCTCTGAGGCTGCCAGCAGTCATCTTTGGATAATGCAACATGCTCGGGTTATGCAATATGATGGTCTTCGTTTGGTAAGTGCAAATTAGTAGGGAGAGGCTGGCGTTGGCTGAATTGACAGGTCACTGGCGCGTCACTATACAGATTTGACTCGTTTCTCCTAATGAGAGTATTGTTGTAAGGAAACACCCCGAACACAGCACATACCAGGGGAAGCCGAGCCTATTCTGGCAAGTGTCCCAAGCCGTTGTCTCCTAGGCTCCCAGGGCCAAAGCAAGGGACTCGCCGTGCGCTGAGCAGCTGAACAGCCTGCTCCTCTTCGGCATTCCGAGTTCCCCAATGGCGGCGTCGTGAATCGTCCAGAAGTGTGGTGGTTGTGTTCGGACTCCCACATTCCAGGGCGAACCCTGCTCCGGCGTGCGTAAGGTTGAAGTCCATCTCGGAGCGCAACGTCGACCCCAGTCAAATCCCAGGCCATATCAGAGAACACTATGTACTACCTATGTGCGGACGGCGTCGGCGGGCCTCAGCGTCTTCAACTCGGGAGGGAATTACGCGCTTATGGCTACGTTTTTGGCCCCCTTTCTCGAACGAGCCGAAGGCAGCTGCCAAATTACCACTCCCACAATCCGGGTGTTTATCGAGGGGGTGCTAAATGACTAAGGGCCTTTCAGCCGAAAGCCAGGGGCCCCATGGGCGGGTTTACGACGATACCCCTCCACGGACGCCGTTTTTGTCGAGATGGTGACAATTACGTCATTTTGGAGATGGAGGTTCGTCGCAAAACACCCCACAACAGAAAATTTTCTGGGCGATTTGCGGTCTTGTCGCTCCCCCACCTTTGTTGGGAGAAGATTGACCCCGTCTGAGCTAAAGGCTACGACTTGCGGTATTCTTACAGATGACGATCTGTCTCAGCTCGGGAACCAATCAATATGGACACAATCGACAGCAATTTGTTTAATAAGGGTCTTGGACGGGCTGAGTGTGACGACAAATGGCTGGAGTCCCTTGGACTAAGAGGGAATGGGGCATTGGACGGCTTCCGTCTAAGCACTACTTTTGACAGCTTTCTCAACGGTCGACGGTGCAGCTCAGTTAGGACACTTGGTTCACGCTATCCATTCGATTATGGGCGCTGCTGAGTGATGAGACAAGTACCCTTGGTGCTTGGTTTGGGGCCAAAGTCTATGTTGCAGCTCAAAGTCTCAAGAGTCCACTTGCCAGCTGGCTCTATCAGTCTACATTGCTGACTGTAACGACCATGAACGAGAGACAAAGCAACTCGGAGGGGCGGTCAAGGACGTTGCCGACGCATGGCTGGACGGCCACGGCGTGCCGCTGAGTGATGGTATTTCTAGCTCCAGCGTAGGCGGACATGGCTGCGGAAGGGGAGAGAAGCTACCCGGAAGACGGCGCCATGCATGTTCGCAAAGTCGACCACAATGACAATGGTAACGGCAATGGTGAGGGCAATGGGCACTGGGGCTGGAGGCACTGGGCACTGGGACTGGCCAGGGCAATGGCAAGGGCAAGGGTGGTGGTGGGCGATGGACGCATGCATTGGTATGCCGTCAGAGGAGCGGAGAGGTCATCCGCGAAGGGAAACATATGACGTCACTGTTACTTTTTTCTGTCATCTTACCACGTCAATTTTTCCACGAGGCTGAAACCTCGGCGGCACCACCCTGGACTTCACCCCACCTGACATCCCAAGACAGTCTGCAATGCTGCATCTTGTGCAGAGTGCATTGAGGAACCCATCCCGTCCAGCTTGCTAGCATGGGGAGGGGGCTGGTAGCTTAGCTGCTGCTTTCTGCCCTCTGCCCTGGTAGACACACTCGTTTCGGACGGCCTACTACGACGTACGCAGGCCGTCACCTGCGCAAGGAACCCATCAGGAATAGAGCCGTCGACGTGGCACGCTCTCAACGAAGCATCAGACATCTTGAAACATAGCTGGCTCTTAGTCTGATGTCTTTTAGACGTCTGAGCCTTCGACAGTGGCAATCATCTGAAACCAAAGCTCGTCATTACTTTTGTCGATCTCTCCAGCTCCCGTATCCGCGGCCGTGGATGCAGATGACTTGACGGCAGCTATCTCCAGAGGCATCACCTACATCATTACAACACCATGTGCATCTGGATAACCAGCAAACGGCCCTTGTCAGATATGATGATACATTGATGGCCAAGTTTAATGGACATTGATCAGACCACGGACATGACCGAACCTCAGCTTCACCCCCCGTGCGAACTTTGAATGGTTGTATCGTCAGCGTCCAGGCATAGGAGGTTTCGGACACCCAAGTTCTCTCAATTGCAGGCATTACTCTGAACATCATTGCCGTTGAAATGTTGAATACGAGCATTCTTGAGCTGAGATGGCGGTTGTCACCGTCAAGAAGAAGATCATTTTCCTCTTTCCCATGGCAAACCCTGCAAAAGCCGTCAGGAACACGGATAATTAAGAACTCGATTATGAAGCCAAACAAATCCGATATGGGAATTTCCATCATGCTATGGCGCGCTGCAACCCCACCACAGACGCTCCTCCACCACCGATACTTCGGTACTGGAGGTAGGTGTCAGCATGGTTGGAATGGCATTGCCCCTCCTGTCTAGCGGCAGATTCTTGGCTTGTGGCTGTTATAGCTGATGAATTATAGCATCTTGGGCCTGCAGACTGCGTTTGGAACGAACTGCTTGGGACGAATGTGGTGCGCATTGCCTTTGACTCGTTTATTGTCTCTCTGAGTGCTCACCTGTACGATTCGAAATATAGTCGTACTATTCGACTATTCACCTATCCGACTATTTGACAATGCTTTGAACCAATAACCCTGGTAATTTGGGTTCTTTGACACTAATGGATCATCTCTTGCGACTGCAACGGAAATGTCCGTTTGACATGCATCGCCAATGAAAGTCCAAAGCTGATGTTCGCCACAAGAATACTCGTCGCAAATCGTCCCATTCCACATGAACCTTGAAAATATGTGAATTGCTGGCAAAGAGAAAGCCTTACCACCCCGACGTCGCAGCTGAACCCCTCCACGGCGAAACTGCTGACCATACAATTGCCGCATCATACAGCCGCCACCATCACGCAAAATAGCGGCGTTCCGTGGCCGTGGCTAGCTACATGATCACATCTCGTATCAGGGGAAGATCCCTTGGTGTTGAGGCTGTGCTCGATGCACGATTTAGGGGTCTTCAGGGTCCTCGACTTTTTCCAGAAGGCATCCAGGGTTTGTCTGGTCCAGAAAACGGGTGGTGTCGTGCCCAGGGTCAGCCTCGCCGCGGGGGGGTTTGGGGGATACCGAACTCGGCATTTGACATGTTGATCACTTGCGACCTTACATCATTGAGCATATTTCTGCAGCGGGCGCGGTGACCACCCAAATAATCCTCGAGGGTATACATATACAGATACACATACTATGCGTATGTATGTCGTAGAGGCACGCGAGGCGAGGGAGCGTCTCATGATGTGAAGGCGACAGAGGCGCGCATCTTTACCTCTTCCTCTTCCTGAGCCATCGGGTTTCTTCGCGAGTGCTGGCAGATCCTTGACGTTTCGCGCAGCCGGTGACTGTCAGTGTGACATGTTTGTCTTCCGTCCTGAGTCAATTCTGTTCCGCCCTACGTGACAAGTACTTGCAGCTACTTGCAGATGGTTGGGCAAGTGGTGGGACCCTGACGACAGGGTGGAAAGAGAAACGGGCAACTCTATCGGCAATCCTTCCCTGTCACAAGTGTCAAAGTGCAAAAACTGTCATGGGGGAGAGGGAGAGAGAGACATGGGAAAGGCTTCACAAGAGCGTAATAAGCGAAGGGGGGAAATATTTTTGGCAACAGGATCAGCATCCAGGGGACCGGACGGTGGACGGTGCTTCCCAGTGGAGATGGGCCAAACGGTGAGTCGGAGGGTTGCAGTGATCGACATTATTTTCTTTATTTTTGTTTGCACTATCTTTTTCTTCGAGATCCGACGGAACAATGCGACTCTGACGATGGCCGTCAGAGACCGGGGGAAACCCCAAAAAATCATTTGGTTTTCTCTTCTTGACAAGGCTGATTCGTGGTTAGCATGGGGGAATGCTCGCCTGAACTATTTGCGGCGAAGATGACCATCTGGGCAGTCAACTCCGCGAACCAAAAACGTTTTCTTATCCAAAGGGTCGGTTATGGTAGGACAAAAAAACCAAAAGGGAGAGGATCGGCTCCTCGTATTGGCGGATTTTTCTGGATGGCCATACTTTTCCGTGAATGAAGCTATATCGAAGTTTGAAATATTGAATCCTCTCGGGAAACGAGGTTGGGCGAGGCCCGGGTGGGAGCTGGGTATGGGACTCGCTCCGTTTGATGAGCACGGTGGGAATGGAGTGTTTTCTTTGCCGGAAGGGGATAAATCCTTTTGCCTGAAGGGAGTTGTGTGTTGATGACGTGCTGTTGATGGTTTTTTGATTACGAAAGGGGGATGTCAAGGGGGGTAGTAGCTGTGACTGTTGTTATCAAAGGGAGGGGATGGAGACTGAAGGAGGTTGGGTAGTTTACTGGGGAACTCATAGTAAATGGTCAGTGAGAGTCAAGTGCATCTATAGTTTATGACAATAATGATGGTTAGCGGTTGGTGAAGCAGTCATTAAGGAGGTGAGTTGGGACCAACTATCTGAATGTTCATCGTGCCTAGACTACATGCAATGCCACAAGTAGACAACCTTTCTGATTTTGCATGTTGAAGTGCAGTTCGTAAACAATCTTGGCATGTATCCAACATTTGGTCACCACATAGCTGGGAGCGTGAGAACCAATCCATCTCAAACCAAGCCTAAGCTGAAGCGTCCCTTCTTGTCAGCGCGCCGCTGAACGATCATGTTCCATGAGCGCTCGAACCAGGGCCAATTCTGCCAACACTACTTCAGATGGACAGCTCACCAGCCAGAAAGCCCCTGTTGTTGTTGGCAAGGAGGGAGGGGGCTTGGTAAAAAGGAAGAGGCGACGATGAGTTGATCACATTGCGGATGGGATGGGTGGGCTTTTGTCGGCGACTCCGAAGGGGGATGGGCATGTATCCCAACGATGCCCACCAAAAAAAGGCCTGGAACCTGTTTTCAGTCACAGAAAGGGGAGTTTACGACGTGGGCTGCTTGAGGGAGTGTGAGACGGCGGGTTTGCCGTTGATTCTCGAGATTACCTATCCTGCCGCAATGACGGCGCGATTGAGGTTGGATTTGAGGGTGAGGGTGAAGGGAGCGACTTTGACGTACGGCCAGCGAGATGATTTCCTCGTCGCTGATATCGTGTGCGAACTCGTGTATGAGCATGTCGGTTGTCTCTTTGGGCACGCTGGATCATGGAAAGAGTTCTTTGTGATACTTTGCTAGAGTCTTAGGACTGCGCGGCTTCGTCGTGTGTTTCTGTCGGAGTAGATAGTGACATGGAGATAGATGGAAGCGGTATATAAATGCTTGTATCATCTGGTAGAAAGATTGTGCCGTCGTTGTAGTCCTTGGCTCTCTGAGCTCCTGCGAGTTTGTCAGAGTCGACGAGTTTGGGAGGGCCTTTGAGGTCGTTCTTCGTCCCCCACCTTGTAGCCTTGACAGTTATTGGTTCAAGGAAGAGACAACGAATAGAGATGGGATGATGCATTTCTCTAGGACTGGGTTTTCGAGGCTCATTATTAGACTAAGGGTTCGTCTGGCTTCCACAGATTGGCCAACTGGCTTGCTCATCAACATGATTCTGGTCTGGTAGGCAGATGGAAGCTCCAACTCGTGGCAAATTGGATCAATAATTGCGGTCAAAACTGTTTTCCTGTTCGAGTTTCACTCCTCGAGGATGCTGTCGAGACTTCTGGGCTCAATCATGGAAGGGGTCGTCGACTGGAGGTGCGAAAGTTGCCGCCTCTTTGACCGTGCAGCCACGTGAAGTTGTCATGAACCAGGCCCAGTTCCTTGACGGGGATTCAGTAAGATTTGGCTATATGACCGACCAGAACAAGGCAGCTGGTCACCGACAACTTGAGCTTTGGCGTCTTGCAAATGATTCCAAAGGTCGCTCAAAGATGATTGGCGGACCTGGTTCGTCGTTCCGAACATCATCCTCAGCAACTTCATATTCTATACCGTTCCCTTCCAAGGCTTTCCGAACCTAGTGCCTCCCAGATACTGAAACTTCGAGTAGAAGAAGAATCTTCAAGGCGCGGTGTATGACTACTCGGAGTCTCGTATCTTTTGACGGTACCTTTGATGGCACGCTGAATCACAACAAGTACACACTGCGGCAGCATGATGGCGTTTTCTAACCCGATGATGATGGCCAAGAAGGGCATGCTCTGGTATCGGAGCTTCGCTACTATGGAAGTAACGGAAGATTTTGATGGTAACAGAGTGTCCGAAGCGGAAGGTGAAGCTGGAGGATTAGAGGAGATGCCGGTTGTCAGCGAGAAGTTGGAGCCCAGAGGGCACACGGAGAGAAATGGGATGCCAACGTTGAGTGTATCGGGACGTAGACTAGAGCTATCATGGCAAATGTCCAATATTCGTGCGGTCTTGGGGATATTCTCGATGGCGACCTAGGAGGTATAGATCCATTGAGTAATGCTGGTAGGGGATAACTCGGTGACGCTCTGTTTGTAGAATTGGCTTGGATGGATCCAACGTCTATATTTCTGTGCCTCTATATTGTTCCCCTGTGTTTGGGGTTGCATCATCTTGAGTGACAATACTTCGCATGGTGTGGAGGGCGTTTTGGGCGTGTTGCAGTGGAAGTGGTGGATGAGTATAGAGGTCTTTAATAAATTTGGATGCTATCGAAGTAGGCTCGACTGATAGAAGTGTCTGCTCTTGAACGCCGAGAGCATTCGCAGACGTGCCGTTGGAGAATACAAAGAGTCAACAGAGCGACTCGATGCGAGTTCTAAAGAGTTAAATTGCTCTTATGGCCAGTCTCTTGTAACTTCCAGTTGGTGCTGCTGGTCAAGTAGTCGCCTGCTCTCTTTGAGACATGTCTTGCAGATGTCGATTAAGCGAGGGGAACAGTCAAAACAGTCGGATAGGACGACATCTATAAGACCTACCGAGACAAATCCCACCAGTACGGGTATGGAAATTACAGCGGGAATTGAATGTACAGATGAGAGTCGAGAGAGGAACTGTAAAAGTTGAGTCTACTTGCTCCAAAACCAAGGAGAAGGCATGGTGCTTTGATGAGTGAATGTCGAGCTGCCTTCAATTCATGGAAGAGGACGTACTTTATGTATGCAATAGGGAAACAAGCATGAGGATCTGACAGCAAAGGCATATCTCGAGATGAATCTCTCAAGATGTGATCTCATCTCAAGTGCTAGTTTAGGGAGGTTAGGGGCAGATGCTCGCGTAGATGGCATCCAGGGCATTAAGCCCCCACGAGATGGAATGACATTCGGATACACATCTACCTATAAAATAGGTCTACAAATTAGTATCTATAGATTTAGATGACAGTTTAAAAATGTTGCTTGCCATTGGGTATCTTGATGCCGTACTCTTACCCTGATCGAAACGAATGGAGAGGTTACAGGAGCAAATGGCAAGACTCGGGACTCGATTCTTTTGCGGTCGGCGGTTGTATTCCATCACTGACTCTATTCACATGTGTGCCATTTCCAAGCCTACTATTCTGGATGACCCGGCTCCGTTGTGACCACTATTGGGGACTTTGGGATACAATAAATACAACATTCATGCAAAGAAACGCAATTCAAGGAATGAATTAGGAACTCGGCTATCGTAGAGGGCATCGCTCTAGTTTCGGCAGTAGAAATTGTTTTTCACACGGCCAACTCCTGAATCTGTGCAGCGTTGTCCTCGAGGGAGGTACCAATCCATCGCAATTTGATCTTTGACGAATGATTAATTCATTCCGTTGCGTTCACTCCCATCTCTGAGGATGCTGTTACTCCATCAAAGTAATCCGATCACGATTTACCGGCTCGTGAATGTAAAGACCTGCGTCGAGACAGCCACCGTCTCTTCCGCAGGCGGCTGTATTCGTCACCTGTGCACTCAAATACCAGCAGCTCAGCAATTCCCTGTACGATCAGGTCAAGGCTTGAATTAGGGTCAACAAGAAGATAGATACCTATCATGTTCGAAAAAAGACTGGCCAAATCTATTGTGACGCGTCATCTGCTAGTCTAGCGGAGTGCAAGAGACGGCCATCTTGGACTAACCAACCATGGCCTGAACCCCGAGACCTTGGACATAGAAGTGAATCTGTAAATTCGTGCTCAGGCTCTTTGTTACAAGAATTTGCCCCGTGGGGACTCCAAGTACCAGATTCGACTGCTCCCGAGGTTCCGTGTTCCAACTCAATCACTCGCCTCCTGACAATGACTGAGGGTGACAAACTCGGGAAAATATCAACTTGACCGTTGGAGCTGATACGCGACAATGTCCATCTCTCAAGTCCAAAAGGCTAGTCGGATGTTATTGGCGGTTCAGCAGCCAAAGAGTGCGCGTACCTGGTGCCGTGTCCAGAAACTATTGTTTGGCTAACACCCA
>JALNIO010000848.1:0-32857 GCA_023509875.1 Rugonectria rugulosa | reverse complement strand
CCCCCCCCTCCCCCCCGCCATTGGGCACAAAGATGAGCAACAAGCCCTGGTTCAACTACAACACTGCAATCTCGTATCTCCAGAGTAGAAAACAAAACCAACAGAAAAAAAGAGATTTCTTTCTCTCCACCTCCACCTCCACCTCCACCTCCCTCCTCCACCCGGGAGAATCCCTACCCCCTCTGCCCTTCCTCTGTTCGCCCACATCCCTCTCAGCCAAGTCAGCTTGGCAACAAAGGCAAGTCAAGCAACTTGGCAACCAACTGGTTGAAAAGACTAATACCCGGCGCTGTTCCCGCCCATCGTCTCCCTTCTCGGCATCGGTGCCGCATCGGTCGGCCCAGAGGACTACAGTCTAACATGGGAATAAGGGTAGGTTGATTCCCAAAGGGACCCCTTCCCCTTCCCCTTCCTCTTCCCGTTAATCCTTCTGGTCGAACTGGGTCCCGGGAGGAGAAAAATAACGTGCTCGACTGGGGTTTAAATATACCAAGTAGTTATTTCCCTTTTCTTATCAATTGCCTTCCGGCTCCTAGATTTTGAAGCCGGATGCTCGTGTTCCGTTCTCTTCTCTCTTTGGCTCCTGTTCTCTGAATAGCTTCCTTTTATTTTTTGGTTGTGTGAATGCTTAGACCTGCATGGCTGTCATAATCCTCCGAACAAGAACCTTACCGTTGAAGTCGTCATCTTAGAGCATAAAAAAAGGAAAGAAAAAGGAATTCAAACGACATCATGACAGAAGACCTCGAAAGGGCAGCCGGCTCAGCTGCCCCCGAGCACACCCATTCTTCAGCTTCCTCGACTGCCTCCTCGGACGACGCCCCCGTCCTGGAACCCATCAAGACAGCGACGTCCCGCCACAGCTATGCCAATCGCCGCAGCTCTCACGACGACGACGTCTTCGAGGCCCTCGAGCATGCCCTCACGCCCGACGTCGAGACTGAGGCCGAGCGCGAAGCCCGCGAGCCCATCACCTACACCCGCACGGGAACCAGCATCACCAGCGCCGCCTCGCGCCCAGCCGAGTTCGAGGTCATCTTCGAAGAGGGCGACCCGGAGAACCCACGCAACTGGCCGCTCTGGTACCGCGCCTGGATCACCGTCGCCGTCTCCTACTCAACCTGGGTCATCGTCCTGTACAGCACCTCCTTCACCTCATCCATCCCGGGTTTGATGGAGGAGTACGGCTCGTCTGAAACCGTCACCACTCTCGGCCTGACCACTTACCTTCTGGGCCTGGCCGCGGGCAGTCTCATCGTCGCTCCCATGAGCGAGCTGTACGGCCGCCAGCCCGTGTACATGATCTGTCTGGTCATCTGGATGCTCCTAATCATCCCCTGCGCCCTCGCGACGTCTCTGACTGAGATTCTCGTCGTGCGCTTCTTTGGGTAAGTTGCCGTTCTCGTTATGCAGGACAAAAATGCAACCAGTTCCGTAGACTAACACGTATTTCCAGAGCACTCTTTGGCGCTTCAATGATCTCCAACAGCCCCGGCTCCATCGTCGACATTGCCAACCCCGAGTACCTCGCCCTCGCCATGTCGGCGTGGTCCATTGCACCGCTCAACGGGCCGTCCCTGGGTCCCATCATCGGCGGCTTCGTCTTCCAGTACAAAGGCTGGCGCTGGGACAACTGGATCGTCCTGATCCTAGGCGGCGCCGCGACCCTCATGATGGCCACTTGCAAGGAGACGTACCACCCGGCCATCCTCAAGCGCAAAGCTGCGCGCATGCGCAAGGAGAATGACGATCCTCGGTACTGGTGCCAGTATGATCAGAGAGTGTCGTCGCTTCACCTTCTCAAGGTCAACTTGAGCCGGCCCTTTATTCTCTTCGCGACAGAGCCCATCCTCTGGTTCCTCAACATGTGGTGAGTTAACCTGCCATCCATGTAAGCCCCTGTTTTTGCAAAGCTCGTACTCACCCGCCATCAGGATCTCTCTCATCTACGCAATCTTGTACCTCTGCTTCGTCGCCTACCCCATCGTCTTCAGGCAGCACCGCGGCTGGAACGCCGGCATGTCCGGCCTCTCCTTTGTCGGCATCGGCGTCGGCACCATGATTGCCATCGTCTCCGAGCCGCTCCTCCGCAAGCTCATCAACTCGCAGCCCCGCGACCCCGAGACGGGCCGCGTCAAGCCCGAGGCCACCGCCCTTGTCATGGCCATCGGCTCCATCCTCACCCCCATCGGCCAGCTCGTCTTCTCCTGGACCTGCCTCCCCGCCAGCATCCACTGGGCCATCCCCATCGCCTTCGGCATCCCGTTCGGCTGCGGCAACACCCTCTGCTTCATCTACGGCTCCAACTACCTCGCAGGCACCTACTCCATCTACGCCGCGAGTGCACTGGCCGGCAACGCCGTCGTCCGCAGCATCTTCGGCGCCGTGCTCCCCCTGGCAGGGCCCAAGATGTACGCCGCCATGACACCGCAGTGGGCAGGCACCCTCCTAGGCCTGCTCGAGGTGGCCATGATCCCCATCCCCTTCATCTTCTGGCGATACGGCTCCAAGATCCGGGCAAAGAGCCCTGCCATCCGGCAGCTGCGCGAGGACCAGGACAGGATGGATGCCAAGCGGGCCAAGTACCAGAGGAAGCTGGAGAGGAGAAGGGAGAAGGAGGCCGCAGGCGAGAAGTCGGATGAAGGAGTTTTGGAAGAGCCAGTGAACGACGACAAGACGGCGAACTCACAAACGTTGGAAGCGTAAGACCAAAAAAAGGAGGGTAATGGATATTTGGATGCGTAATATATAAAAGGGCAGGCACGTTTGGGTTTCCATGTTTCAGGAAAGGGCGTTCCAAGGATAGTACATGATACCATTTGCATCAAAACCGACAAGAAGAGAAGAAAGAGATCAAATTCGAGCCTTTTAAATTCTTACCTGATGACCTCGTTTCGTAACCTCGGTTCCTCGTACCAAGTACAGTGATTCTCGGTCCGCGTGAAGTCCATGTCGGAATTCGGAAAATCGTGCCTTCACCCCTCGGTTATCCTAAAGAAGCAGTGAATAGGCGATGACAATTTCTCGTCACGCGTGGTCTCACGTGAAGATGGTCAAGGTGAAACAAATAATGCATGTAAATGCATAGAAAGTGGCTAAAGTTTGTACGTTCTAATCATTTCTAATGAATTGATGTGATACGGGGCCGCGGAAAGCTCGGACACGTGCTTCATCATTTACATATGCGTGTACCTTTTTGCAAGATAGGTATTTAATCTATTAGCAAATGAAATAAAAGAATAGCTTATGTCTGTAGTAACAAAGAAATACGAGGCTGATAGAATCTTTTCCACAAGCATTATTCAGTATTGAGTAGAGTGATTTAACGTGTAGATAGGTGCATATACGTCAAAATATAGGGTAGGAGGATTCCTTGAGACCAACATCATCACCAACCCCTTATACCATCACAAAATACGCAAAGGTAAGAGTTTAGGAGTCGTAAGTGGTCTTTTTGATTTTTACTATGTAAACCATGAACACATAGATGCATCATCTGTCAACCTCAGGTATAAGCCCGGTTCTAGCCGTAATCGTATAAGACCCAAGTAACCTGAACAGGTCGTCTTCAACCACAAATCGTGCGAGTGCCAACCCATTCGTACTTTGTCCAACGAGTACACCTGAAGAAGATACGCATCGCCGTGCGTCCATACCGATAATCAAGTCCGACCCAGTCTCTTAAATTGCAATGTACGCCATCCCAACATATTTCAGAAGAACACACGCTTCGTGCTCGTGGCATGAAAGCGAGAATAAGACAACTTTTGTCCTCGTCTAGTTCTCCAGTTGGTCGAGCTCCTTAAGCACGGCAGACTTGGTGTTGATTTTCTTGAGCTGCGTATCCTCCAGCTTCTCACCACCAGCCAGACGCATCTCAAGGTCCTCAATGGCGCGGACCTTCTTCTGAAGACTGCGAATCTTCTTTGCGTTGGGGTTCTGAGAATTTTCAACGGCAGGACCCGTGGGGGCATTCTGCGGTGCGTTGCTGGAGTGGCCGTTTCCGTTGCCGCGGTGCGTGTTGCTGCGGCTGCGGCCAGCATTGTTGCGGGAATGGCTTCGGTGGTGGTTGTTGTGTCGTCGTTCAGGGCTGCGTCCCTCACTGCCGGAACCAGCTCCGTGGTCGCGGGGAGGAGGAGCAAGGCTGGCGCCGCCGTTGGGCTCGCCCTGGCGCACGTCACCTTGGTTCGGCTTCTTGCTGCGCTTCTTCTTGTTCTTTGCCTTGGTCGAGTTCTCATCGCCAATAGGCTCGGCTCCCGGAACAGTCCTCGCGGCTGCAGGGGCCGGCTCAGCAAAGTCAGCACCGGGCACGGCGCGGCGCTGACGGCCAAAGCCGTTGGGACCCACGTTGGGTGTCCCGTTGCTCACGACGTGAGCCGCGCCGCCCTCGTCCTCTCGCTTGAAGTGCAAGGGCGTGGCCAGACCACGTGCACCGGGAGGACGGTAGGCACCAGCTGGCTTGCTCGGGGTTTTGACCGTACCCAGGTATGTGGTCGCCGAGGTATGCGGAGTTGGGACGGGGGTGAGGGGGTCACCTCCAGCAATAGCTTCCACGGGCTGAGGGCGCCAATTGACCTGGTACAGCTCAACCATGTCCTCGTTGTACATGATACCACCGCTGACGTGCCACAGCTTGATGCCGTTGTCCACGCGGAGACGCGGAGACGTAGTGGCAGTCATGAGGTAGCGACTGTCAGGGCTCCACTCGCAGACACTGGGGTTTCCGCTCTCAATCGTGGTGATCTTGCGGAAATCCTTCTCGAGATCGTACACATCGATCTGCCCAGCAAGGTTGCCGAAGCCAGCTACCAGGACAAATCGGCCAGTGGGCGAGAAGGTGATGGTGTTTCGTGGAGCGATAGGGAATGAGTGCGTAGCGATGGCCCGGTGGTTGAAGATGGTGGCCTTGGCTGGCATGTAACCGTACACGACACCAAACTCTTTCGAGTTCGGAGACCAAGAGACATCGTGAATCGGCCCCTCCTTGTCCAGCGTGACGCGGGCGTCGAATTGACCGGTAGTGCTGAGTAGATACAGCGTGGTCTCGCCGTAATAACTCTTACCGGAGCGATCGACATCCGTTTGAGCAAGCACGAGGATGCTGGAGCCCTGCTTGTTCCACTTCAACTGGACCTTGTCACCCTTGAAGAATGTCTTCTGGGAGATGGGGTTGTTGAACAAGGGAACGTTGAAGACCTTGACGGCGGCAGGTTGACCCTAGAGATGGCTCGTTAGCGACGATTTGCAGATGAAGCGAGGCGGCGAAAGTTGACTTACCTTGCGCTCAGGGACAAAGACGGCGACGGCGTGGTTCTTGCTGCCAGGAGCAAGGGCGTAGTTAGCAGCACCCTCAACTCGGAGCTTGTTCCACACTTTGAAAAGATCGTGGCTCTCGTAGAACTGGACCTCGTTGGTCACGAGGCGAGCGCAATACTTCTCATCGGCCGTATACTGGAGGTTCCAACTTCCCTGCTGCTTCTGAACGAAGCAACCGACGGGTTGCTTCTCGGCGGCGGCAACGCCCTCCTCGACAACGCGCCAGATCTTGAGGTTCTTAGTCGCATCGCCGTTTTCATCCTTGGCCGGGCGCTCCCATGTAATGACGTAGGTGCCGCGAGGGGAAAAGCCAATCTCGTAGACGTTGGGGATGGGCAGGGAGAGGAGAAGGGAGCCGGTGGAGGCGTCGACGACGTTGACGGCCTCGGGGGTGGACCAGCCGAAGAAGCGGCCACAGGGAGAGTAGGCACAGCACCGGAGGTTACCCTCAGGCTTGGTGAACCCAGCGAGAGGCTCGTAGACGGGCGCGGCGTCAAAGACACCGATGGTCTTCTGGGTTCGGTAGGCAAACTGCAGCGGAGACGCCATGGCTAGTCAAAGTCACAGTGTCTCGTGTCTTGCAAAGTCTTGTTGTTTGTCGGGAGTCAAGTGTTCTTGGGGAGTCGAGTTCTCCTGGTCCTGTCGAGGAAAAGACAGACCTTGTCGGTATTCAGACGATCGAAGGTTTGAGAGGGTCGGATAGTCCGAGAGTTGGCAGGGAGGCGAAAAAATAGCTGGGCCGAATTGGAAGCAAAGGGCGGCCAAGTACTGCGCAACGAAGGGAGACAAGTGTCGCTTTTGATGATCAAGTCAAGCGCGCTGCAAGGAAGCGGTAGACTGCGGAGATGATCGTTGTTGAGCGGCTTTGGGGTGAAGTCGCTGAGCAACAAGATGTTGTGTGGTGAGGCAAGCAGCGCAAACGGACAAGGTCAAACGTCAGTTGGCGATGGGGTACGGATGCGAAGCCTAAACCTGGGACCTGCAAAAGGAGAAGGGCGAGAAGAACAGACGCCGGAAGGAAGATGAAGAAGACGGCAAGCACCCAGAAGGGGGGGGAGGGAATTGGCGCGGCAGTGCCGTGAAGCTGTGGGTTGGAGAGGCAGAGGAGAGGAGGAGGAGGAGGAGGAAGAGAAGAGAGGAAGCGTAGTGGCTGTAAAGGGAGGGGCGGATGTTTTTTTTTCTTGTTCCCTTATTTTTGGCCTTTTCCCACACTGTCGCTTTGACTTGACAGAGTGCACGCGCCACACATTTTTTATGCCCACTCCGTCGCGATTCTGTTTTTTGACACTGGGTTTGTCAATAACAACACAAAGGTCTGTCATTGGGTGGTTCGTAGGTGATGGAAAGATGATCATGAGTCAGCTTTCATTCGGGAATCTGGCACGCCATTCATTGTCCTGAGGGAAGGCTTTGCTATCTGGTGGACAGAGCAGCAAGATGGGGTCTTATCTGACTGCCTGTCTACCTACGTAGGCAATTATATACATGCTATGTTGCAGCAGTGTCAAGGTGCTTCACATAGTAGATACCCAGGTTTAATGCTAAAGAAACAAAAAACACTAGCCTTGAAAGACATCAAAGCCCCCGTTACAGAGTGAATCCACGGCTATCAACATCCATTTGAGCACTCTTAAAAGGACACCCTCAAACAGCCAATCACTGCCATATCATCCCTTTTCCCTCGTACTCCGTAAGTCACCCCTTCTGCTTGTAAGTTGCCGTAGGGCCTCTTGACACAGCGCTCGCATCGATGCCTGATCCCAGACTATGCCACTTCCAGCGGAAAGCCACAACATCGTGGGGTCGTCTACTACGTAGCATGTCCTCTGTGCATCTCTGTGGGACGCTTCTTTGACGGGATGTTAATTGATTGTCCTTTGGGTCTTTCGGGTTCAATTGGAGTCTTTGGAGGTGGCTACTCAAAGAGTCCGTCATTACGCACATGCTACAAAGTACCCAGATGACGAGCCGTGATAACAGGGAGTGTGTAGCGGTTAGCAGAGTGCCTTACTGAAATGGGACTCACATTAAAGAATGTGTAGTGAGTTGTATTCTATTGAGGCATCGTCTTTACTGATATAACCAATATCCTAATACTGCAAAACCATGCGGCACAGTACTTGGCAGTTGTCCGAGATCAACCACCAACATCTGGACGGAATCCATCTCTATTGCAACTTTCTTACTCTACACTACTCTCTCCTCTGATTCCAACCAAACAAGAGTCAATTTCATGTCACCCCACTCATTCTCATCTGACACAATCTGTTCTTGCTCCACGATGTCTGCCAAAGTAGTTTGGAGGCCTTGCTAAACCTGCTCACATTCATGTGTCAAGTTGATACGTGGCACTACCATTGCCACACATTGTCCAAGTCTGCTGCATTTGAGCTACACCGACTGCTCACGTAGCTCAGCCAACGTGCGACTAGGGCACAAAGGGAGCCTGCCAGCTGCTTATGCTGCAAACATTGATCAGGACCACCAATAGGCATTCGTCACGCGCCTAACCCGCAGGCTTACGCTCATCGTTCTGCCAAAGCGATGCCCGGCTGGCAATGTTTAAATTGCTCATTGGCCTGGATCTGTGATTATTTCCCGAGCTGGTTTGCCAACATGACCAGGAGCCCACAATGGTGATCCCTGCCTCTTTGTGGACGAACGCCGCTCATCGACCCTTGAACTTCTCTTTCCAACCACCCTTTTCAAACAGCCACAGTGCTTCGGTCGCATATGCACGACTGCCTCTATGCCCTCCTTCAGCCATGGCCGCTTCGGCTAAACTATCCAGCACCCGGCCTTTCTTAACTGAGGCCCAAATGCCCATCGCAATAGGATCGTCTTCAGTCTTGCCCCACTCTCCGTGACCAAGACGGTACAGAATTCTGCCCAAAGTTTGAAACGCCATACATCGCTGAGCAGGAACAGCGCTTCGGGCCAAGTGCGCAAGTTCTGCGACGGTATATCCTGCAGCTTCCGGGGCATCACCGTGGTGATGCAGGCCCTTGGAGGAAGAAATGGACCGGCTAACACGCGGCGAAAGAAATCGGCCCTGGAAGTCAAATCTCAACGCAGCAAGTGGAATTTCGGGATGAGGATAGTAAGAGGAGTCCTTATCCGCTGGACTGTTTTCAGTGGGTATAGGCGCCATCCATGCCAGTTTACTTGGATCAGCGGGAAGATTGGGAAAGTATTTTTCGTGAAGCGTGGCGAGGAAGTCAGGGTCTGAAGGATTAAGGTCGGGGAGGGATGGAGGTGCCGGGAAGTGCGTTGATTTCGGCATGTCTGTAATGGGAAATATTTCAGGTGGTATTTGTGTCGGCGCTTGGTCCTCGTTGTAATTGTCTGCAATCTTCTTGGAGGAGATCACCGAATCCTTTGGCATGACCTTGTCCGCTTGCTTCGGTTCAGTTGTTTGCGGTTCCTTGTTCAAAATTTGGGGGGTATCAGCTTTCGAAGTGTCTTCGATCGTGATTTCGGGAGGTGAAGTATCGGTGGTTTCGACCGGCGGGGGATCAAACGGAGAGCGATCTGGAGATTCGTCGATGTTGGCTCGTTGCAGCAGCCTCTGGATGAGAGCGGGATTCAGGCCATTCATAATATCCTCCTGTGCCTGGGCAATCTCTCCTGGTGTCATGCTGTCAATCTTTTGGCGATTCTCTCGATCAATACGCTGCCTCTCAATTGTCTCGAAGTCCGCATTCTCAGATGTTCCTTGAGGTTTGATTGTCGCATCTCTTTTCTGCTGCCATGGTCGGGACGCAGGTTCTTTCCCAGCGGCCTGAGCCGCGCGCTGCTGCTTGAATGCTGAGCCCTTCCATCGTCGTTTGTGCTCGGGAAACCCGGTAGATGAGGTCGTGGGCTTAGGAAGGTCAACGGGTTTCCTGTCGTCGGAGTCGTGCTCGATGATGTCGCCTATGAGAAGTGAGGGATCCATGATGACGGTGAAGAGGGTGATGCAGTGATGTCTTGCTTAAGCAGGCAGAATTGCTGACTTAATTATTTTTCGGTCGTGGTGGAGGGTGGCGGGGAGAATCTCGAGTGGGGCATCTGTAGACCCCACTACCTTTTTCATCCGTTGGCGGCGGACGCAGCCGCGAGAATCCGCCTGGCACATGTCAGTCCAATTGCGGAGGTCCTCCAAAAGAGAGTCTTCCCAGGTTTCAAAAAGTGGGAGAATATACTTTGATGAAAAGAATACGAGACATTGACTTTGAAATGTGGCACGGACTACAGTAGAGTCATCGATACAGCTGCTGATGCGGGATGCGCTTCGCATCATAATTTCTGAATGTCGGGCGATATGAGACCACAAAATGCGGGCTTTCTTTATAGTGCAGATACGGAGCAGTTAGGTGCAGGCCATCAGTGCTTCTCGGGGAAAAAATATATCCATTCCTGAAACGTGAGAGCGGATTTTATCGGCCTTTTCCCGCCCAAAGAAGTCAATCTGTAATGTTGGGCCGAGCCAACACTATGATGATCAGGCATAGCTCAAGATGAGAATGATGCAAAGTTCGTGTTTTAAATCTTGTCTGACACATTTACGCAACATCTGTACTTGCATCGTTTATAGCCTTTTACCTACACGTACGGTTTACAGTACATGGGACATCTCGTTAAACCGGCTATTTACCGGGGCTGATGAATCTCGCACCGCCACAGATTGATTACGGTGCCGGGTGCATTAGCGCCGATCGATGCTCCCTTCTTCCTTCCGGAGTTCCAGAAACGGAGCGCCACAGGGGTTGAGGTGTTGACCGATGGGTACGTATCTTGTACTCCGCGGCCGGGGGATCGGTAAAAAACAAAAAACCACCCAAAGACCAAGGCTTGAAGATTTGTGGGATCCGCAGCTTGTCTCACTTGATCCTGCCTTTGGTACAGAATGAGACATGGCTGCGTACATAACACGATGCTGCTCGTCTTTTGTTGGGTTCACCCGAATTTGATGCGGATTTGCTGCTCGTTTCACCGCAGGCTTTGTTTCCCCGTTATGAAACTCCGCGGGGGTATGGGAAGCGAAGGATGCTGGGATGGGTCATTGCTGGCGTAATGCGCGTTGATGAGTCTTGTGAACAGGTGCAAAAAGCGCAGTCATGCGATGCGAGACCCGAGCCTGCTACCTAACGTGCAGTTGATTGTCGGTGAGTGAGACGCAGCTTTTGGGCTAATTGAACTAACGATTCCGGGCCACCACAACTCATATTCCCTCTTTGCTTTTTCTGCTGTCTGATTGCTGAGTAACAAACCGATGCCGACATGTGCTGTGTGACCAGACGCTAGCTCCCTGCACGACAGGGTTATAATTGCAAGGGATTGGTGACGATCACACAGGTTTGGACGATGGCGCGGGAAACATCCCCAAATCGGCGACACGAAGTTGGGCGCCTGTTTGAGTGACGAAGAGATGAGGAGCGGCGTCTTACAAAAGCACAATAAATGCGTTTCACCCTTTAGGTCAAGTACAAAGAATCGTCGTGTGTTGCGACTTTTTACACTTGACTTGAAGAATGCGCCGGCTGCCTATACGAACAACCTGGAAGGTACCTGGTACTGGTCACAGCCACACTGAGTTACCGAGAAATCGACGAATGTGGCTTGGTCCACTCGACCCTGGCCGTCGCGCTTGTTGACCGTCGCTAGATCCCTGTCGGCATGCCGCGCCTAAGCTTGGTTCAACGTTCACGGAAGCAGATGAGGAGACATGCTGCACAAGACAGCTGCAGGGAGGACCAGGAGGATCGTCTTATTGGCCTTTGTGGGTGGGTTTCTGCACTTCTGTAGGCACGGGCTGATAGGCCGTGCTTCTGCAAGAGACTGTGGCACCCCGGGCGCAAGAGAAGTAAATGCAGCTCAAGGCAATGGACATGCTGGGCGAGGTTGTGAGGGCATTTCTGCCGTGCTTTGTACACGGTACGGTACCAAGGTACCTTCGGCTTCGTTTACCTATATTTATTCTTGGTTCAGCATGCCCCACGTTGTCCAGGTCGTGGTGTTGTCCCCACTCACCCGCTCTCGCTCGCAGCGCAGGGACGGGGACGGGGTCTTGGGGGCTCCTTATTTGTTGCACGTTGCCGCATTGGGGGAGCTTCTTCTTTGTGTCTTGCCGTTGGTTGACGTTGAGCAGGTATCCTGTCCGTGCTTCGTCCTGCGCTCTCACACGGCTTTCTTCATTTCTGCCTTTATCAATTTGCAGCTGACAGGGCCCTTCTCTCGCTATTCCTCCTCTCATCTTTCTCCAATTGTCTCGTCTCTGTTGTTCCGCTTGCCTAACAGCAACCTCGTCACACGCCCCCCGGTCATGCCGAACTCCCCCCCCGTCCCCCTTCCTCATGCTCCTTGCCCAATTCGTTCAGCCCATCTGATGCCGTATCGACTGTGACCGACCGTCTGGTCTGAGCCAAACATGGCGTTGTTCAAGTTCTCATCTTGTTGCCTCCGGCCCCTCTTCTTCTTCCCGTTGCGTCTCTTGTCTCCTTTGATGATGCCACGCCCCCCCCTTTCTCCCTTTCCTTTCCCGTTCCCTTTCCCTTCTGCCTTTTCCTGTTCCCTCGTTTCCCTTTTCTTCTCTTGACCCCATCCCCATCCTTACATACGTATCTCATCATTCCCCCCCCATCCACATACAGGTCCGCAACCCACATCCGCCTCCAACACCCTTGGCTGATGACCATCCGTCCGCCCCAAAGGACCGAGGCCGATGTTTTTAATTCGCGTTTAATAATAAAATTTCCCATTGCCAGAATCATGCCCCCCTCACCCCTCTCGTTTCCTCGTGCCCGTCGGTGTCGTGCGCGCCGCAGCAGCATGTAGCAGTCGTAGTAGCAGAGCAAGCAACTTGGCTTGCCCCGTTTTTCTCCTTCCGCCAGAAAATAAGAAATGTTGTCGTCCCGAAAAAAAACGTAGCCATCCCCATTTCCATTCCCTCTCTTATTTTCCCCTTCTCCTCCCTCTTTCCAACCTCTCCCGACCGCCCTTTTCCCTCAACAACAACACAGAGTAATTCGGTCGGATTCGACTAAATCCATCAATTCGACATCATTTTCGCATCCGCACCATCGCAAGAGTACCACCAATTTCTGCGCCTGGAGCTGCAGCATCAGCCGCTCTTCTCGAAACTGCCGGATCACACATTCCCGGACCCTTTTTCTCGCCTCAAACTCCCGCCTCGACTGCTCGAAGTCGTCGCTCAACTCCAAACGTTGTGAGGCTATTCAGAGTCGCAGCTCCACCGCCCGCGCTTCCCAAATTCTGGCCACTCACAGGCCGTCATCTGTTCCCGGCCGCGCACCCCGTCATCCACATCCACCTGCCCACTGTACATTGTACCAGTTGTGCAGGCGCAGTGTACTCCGTACCTTACCTTCCCCAGGTATTGCTTGCACTTGCACCCAATAAGCCCCAGCTGGTAAGGTAGTTGCAGCCCATCGCACCTTGCCTGGTTCGCCAACCACCACCTGCCGATCGTCAACCAATCATTCACATTCGGTGTGATTCAATCGCCTATTGATTTACTTTTCCTTCTTCTGCTCTTTCAACGTCATATCATATGGCTTGAATCAGCTTTGACTTGTGCACATAATTTTTTTTCTTTTATTATCCACTTTCCATTCACTATTTGGGTGTTCCCGACAATTTCCTTCGTTTTTCCCCCTTCCAGACTGTCGCCTCTTTCAGCCTAGTCTCCCACCCGAGGAACCTCGCGACTTGACTGCCTCGACGCTTTAATCAACCACATCTGCACCGGAATACTTACCGTTTCTCACATCGCCTGCTTCGCGACCGGATTGGTGACACTTCATGTCACGCTACGACTCCTCTGCTGGGGAGCTCTCCTCTCCTCCTTCCGGCTCTCTCTCAGAGCCTGGGTCTCCGCAACACCAGGCTATTCGCCCACGCCCCGATATGATTGTGGTTCAGGACGGCCAGCAACGAACCGACCAACCGCCACCGCCGCCCTTGCCTGCTCAGAATAGCAGTGGAGCGGCGAAGAAGTATGCACTCATCGACAACAAGTGGGTGCAGTTGACAGCCGCGGGCGTCCCTCGAAAGAAGCCTGGTCGTAAGCCTGGGACTCTGGTGAAGCCCAAGGATGGTTCCGAGCCCCCCAAGCCTGTTCGCAAGCCTAGAAAGCCTCGCGATCCGAATGCTCCTACTCTCCCGCGGAAGCGCAAGATCACATCGGCCGGCGACACTGATACCGACTTGCCTTCTGACAGATCCTTTGCCACGATTGTCTCGCGTCCGCCACGTGTCTCAGATGTTTCAAACTTTACAGCTTCATCGCCACAGCAGCCCCTTCACCAGCAACAACCCCAGCAACCGGAGTCGCGCTACTCTCCTAAAATCCCGAAACGCGAACACTTTCCAGGCTCAATGCAGAGTATTTTGAACTCTGATCCTCCAACACAGCCGCCCCCGCAAGCCTCGCCGCCCACAACCACCGTTCCTATGCGCACCAGCGGCCAAAGCTACGATCCCATCCGAGGGAAGAGTTTTGATCCCGTTCGCGAATCCATTGTCTCCCACAACACGTTCGGGTCAACTCAGGGCTCCCCAAGAGCTCCATCGCAGATGCCTAATCGTTCGCCCACCATTGCCAGTCTGCTGGAACCCACCGCGCCTTCAACAGCGTCTCCTCATCAAGCTCCCCCCAAGTACCAACCCCCAGCAGCGCAGCCACGGTTCCAGGCTCCCGAGTCTTCAGTTCCCCCGTCTCCATCGAATCAATCCCGAGGAATTTCGACTCCAACCCCGGCAGCGCGTCCCCTGGCTCCAGCTGTGAAGAACCCACCCCCGCCACCACCTCCGGCTCAACGACCCGTGGTTCGAGAGTCAAATTTCACAACCATTTCCAACGGTCCTATCAAACGAGTTTCACCCAAGCAGAAACCCCACACCGGTGTTTCGACCCCAAAGACGGATAATCTTGAGGAGCTTCAGGAAAGCGAGGGACGATCTATCCTCGACTTTGGACGAGCGAAACCTGGTGAAGAGCAAGCAACACCCACGATTGTCCTGACGATCCCTATTCAACAAGGCGAGACCAACAAATATGTCAACTTCATGCGAATGGCCGAGGATCGATATGGATGGGACGCCCTCCATCCTCGCTTGGCTGCCAATCGTGATCGCAAGGCCCGAATTGCTGCCGCAGCCGCATCCTTGGAAAAAACCGAGTCCGGCCGCGAATCTGGGGACGAGATGTCAGTTGACCTTTCTGACGGCGAGGGCAGCAATCCTGAGAATGGTGGAACTAGCGGGCCTGATGCTCAGGCCAAGCCCAAGAAGAAACGCAACTTCAAGGAAGACCAATATGACGTTGACGACGACTTTGTGGATGATTCAGAGCTTCTCTGGGAGGCACAAGCGGCAGCCAGCCGTGATGGATTCTTCGTCTACTCGGGACCACTAGTGCCCGAGGTCGAGAAGCCCGCAGCGGGGTATGTATTCATTGTTTTGTTTGTTTTCTGAAATCTATACTGACTGTCTCATAGTTCCGAAGGCCCTCCCAAACGCGGACGCGGTGGTCGTGGAAGCCGTGGTGGCGGCCGAGGTGCCTCGTCTCGTGGAACCGGTGGTGGCCGCGGTGGTGGTCCTGGATCTCGCGGCGGCTCTATTACCAGGAAGCCCCGTATCACAAAATCCGAAAAAGCTCAGCGTGAGCGCGAAAAGGCAGAGCGAGAGAGCCTGTTGTCTAAGACGCCGACTCACGGCTACTCACTTCAGCCGGCCACACCTTCATTTGCTGTGAGCGAATTGGGTGCTTAGGGAGCTGGAAGATACCAATTCATTGGGGGACACCAATTCTTTATTGAAGGGTACTAATTTACTGGCTCACTGGAAGAGTCAGTTACATGATACTCGAGTTGTTGCGATGGCGGGATAATACGACAGCATATCCGCTTGTCTGAGCTACTTGGGGGGCCTCTCAAGTATGCCTTCTGATAACAGTCAGATCGACCGCGTCTGCCGTTCAAGTATCTCGAGTCCAAAATGCGCTCACTTGACAATTCTGCTTTTGTTTTCCTTTCTCTTTCTTAATACCCGCACTGCGGAGCACGTCTCACGGCCTGTTTGCAATTCTGTTTTCGTTTGTGGGTTTTTGTCGGCGCATCACGGCCATTTCACTTTTGAAGGGGAACCTAACTGAGGTCTCGGTTTCGGCGTTTGGGGATGAAGAGTAGACGGATGTCACGATAAGGAAAGGACCTTGGACCTGGGAAGAAAGATGGGATTTCCCTCTTTGCAAAGACAGACGAAGATGAGGGAGAGATAGAGACGCGGTTGCCTTGTTCAGTTAGAGGTGATTCAATTCTCTTGCATGAGGTGATGTAGAATAGGAGTCGATGAAATATGAAGGCAATGCAAAGCTCGTTTGCAGCTGCAAGTTCTTTGTGCTCTTGATGTGATGGATTTGTAAAGTGACGGACTTCCAGGTTGTTATTGAAGATGTCAAAGTGGTACTGATTAGTTCCGTCAAGTGTGATCTGGTTGCTGTAATTCAGAATACAGTATGGGTATTTGCATCGTCCTACGATGTGGTGTACATTTACGTCCCGAGTAGCACAATGCGTGAGGTGGTTTGAGGCCTCGCGTAACTCAAAGAAAAACAGTTGCTGAGAGGAAACAATGAATGTTTTTCTTCCTCTTTGTGTGTCATAGTCATGAGTAATCTTTAGGCCACCACATGTCCCCTTTTTCTAAACCACGACAACGTCCTTCGCCTGTTGCGCTTATCCATCCCATTCTCCTGCTCTGGCCCATGACCTGCCTTCCTCCTCTTACCTTGTCCACCCTCGATACAACATCGGGGAGAGAACTACAACTATGCCAAGCTAAACTCGGAGACTTCTCCCATCTCACTAATGGCCTGGCCGGCGAGCTTGTATGAAGCACGCCAGCGCAGCTTGACCGACTCGACCTTTTGGGCGTGGTTGCCGGCGTGCCAAATTTGCGCATCCTGCGTGATGCCTCGAGCCTGGTTGGGCGCAAGATCACGGCCCGTCTGAGTCTGAAGCTGTAGCTCACAGCCCTGATACACGTTAGCTGGGGTTTGGTTCATTAGATTAAGCAGGCGTCTTTTAGTTTGCATACCTTGGCCGCAGCGAGCTGGAAGTGCAACTCGTTGATGGGCTGAGCTGATGTGTTGGAAAAGGCAAATGACATGACAATAGCGGCAGCCGAGGCTGGGTTTCGGCTGGCATGCAGTTCGATACGCAGGTTCGTGTCGTGAACTGTGGTTCGGTACGTGGCTGGCTTGCTGGGTTCCGGAGGCAGCGCCGAGGAGAAATTCCAGTCGTCATCGTCGTTGGACGTGGGGGCTGGAGCCGCCGCTACAGTCTGTGGCGGGGGCGCAGGTGAAGCTCGTTGGGAGCTGGCTAAAGGCGAAGCGAGAGCTGCGAAGGGGTCTGAGGCGGGAGGTGGAGCATGAACTGACTGCTGTTGGATTGGCAGTTGAGGTGTTGAGGATTGGGATACAGGTTGGGAGCCGAAGCCGTGTAGCTGAGAGAAGGGGGGAGGGGGTGTTGGCTGGCTGGAAACTGGACCCTTTGCTGAGTTATCCTGGGTCATTGAGGAGAGAAGGGCAGGGCCAGGGATATCTATGCTTAGTTAGCACCGATCAGAGAGAGAATACCCCTATGAAGTAAGCTTACTTTGGTTGGCACCAAAACCGAGGGCAATGCCTCCGCCCTGGCCGAATGAGCCCGACTGTGAACCGAGATCCAAGCCCAAGAGATCATTCTCAATACCTGTGGAGCCAGGAGGAGCAGGAGAGCTGCTCGTGGGCGCATTGCTGCTACCATTGGCAGCAGCTGATGGTTCGGCATCAAAATCGATGAGGGAAAGCTCGTTGGCAGCACTCGAAGAGCCTGCCGCGGTGGCGGAAGTTGATGACGGAGGAGGAGCTCCAGCTGCTACCTTGGCGGCGGCTTCCAGGTCACCCTTCTTCATCAACTTGTATCGTTCAACAGTCCGATGTATACTGTCGTTGATTTCCAATAGCTTGGCGACAGCCTCGTGGTCATCAGATTCCTCCTCGCACATCTTTTGGATTTTGGGCTGGGCGCTTGACAATGCCGCAGCCAGCTCGCTGAATACGTCGCCTTCATGCATCTTGTCGCCCTCCTGGAATGCTTCTAACCTCTCCTCCAACAAACGTGCTTTTGCCTGGATTTTGGCAACTTCCTCGGCCGCCTTTGCGCGGTAATCCGTCTTGGATCGGGTATCGTAGCCAGCCATGACCTTCATGAGGCGATTGGCTTCTTGCAAATCTTCGGGGCTGCCGCGTCGGATGAGTTCCTGGAGCTTGGCAGATTGCGCCTCACGCTCCTCCTCTTCCATCTCCTCGGCGGACTTGAGGTTCTATTGGGTGAAAGGTCAGGATCACGTAAAGACATGTTGGACGGGCAATGTATGATGATGGACGCTTACATCACTCGGGTTCAAAACAGCCGCATCTTCCCTCCGCACCTCCGGGAAGACGTAACCCTTGTAGCTCAGCAGACGGTGCATGTCTCTGATGAAGCCCAGGTCCTCCTTGTACCGGCTGGTCTCACATATCGTGCCGCGCCATTCTTCGATGGCCTCGAGGATCTTTGCCTGGACACGAGTGGGCCGAATGGGGGGTCGTTCAGGAAAGCGTCTGACGAGCTCATTGAGAAAGTCCTTTGTGCTGATCTGCAGCTGGAAGGGATAGCCGCAGTTCTTGACGCAGATGTCGAGGAGGTTGAGGGCGAGGAGAGCGACATTGGGGTTGCGATGGTTGATGAAGCTGACGATGGCGGTGGCGGCCTCGCGCGGGGCGCTGCCCTTCTTGGAGTTGATGAGGTCTGAGATCTCGAGGTTGAGGGCGAGGTTCGGCTCGTAATTCTCTGGACTGCAGGCGGCCTGGATGAAGCGCTGAAGCTGCGAAGGGGTGCGGCCGCCGTACTCGCCCCAGCGATCGCGAGCTGCGGCGCGAGCGCTTGCGGCTTCCATGGCGGAGGAAGAGGGAGGAGGGAGGAGGGAGGGGGGTAACAGAGGATGAGTGGTCGAATTACCGAGACAAGGCGAGCGGCGAACTGATACGAGATGGATTCGAGTCGGACGAGGATGCACTCTGTAAGGGGGCCAGACCCTCGGTCGCGGCGGGGCGGGCTGAAGCGAGGACGACGAAGAGGAAGGGAAAGGGGAGATGCGAATAAGGCCAGCGAGCAAGTACGGGACACTTGTGAAGCGATCCCCGATTCGGGAGAAGCTGGCGGAGGAGAGCTGGCCTTGCACCTGAGTGGGCTGGCGGGCTGGCGTGCTGGGATGAGGAGAGGGAGAGGGAGGGAAGCGGGGCGGCCAGTGGAAGACAGGGGTCCAGTAACCAGAGTGCCAAATGCCTAATTAGGTACTGTACAATGTAGGCAAGGCACCTAAATAATTTAGGTAACAAAGCAGTCAGGGAAATAGGTAATAGGTAAGTTAGGCATGTAGGTATGTAGGTAGGTGTCTGCATGCCACGTTAGGCAAGTAGGTAGCACGCAGGTATCCGAGCGCTGGAGAGGACGTGATGGGGGCCAAATCAAAGCGAAACAGGTCTGACGGATCATCACTGAGATCTGGGAAACAAATACGGAGTGTCAACAGATAGACCTGGTAACTAACAGACTCGAGATATCGTATCCTTCTTTGGCGCATCGACTAAAGTGACACGCTGTGCTATTAAGTCGTAAAAGGGTAAGAGCCTAAGGAAGCCGTACGCGATTCAATTGGGTGGTGACATTGAGTTGAACGTCGTAGTTCCTGAGCAGCTAACCAAGATAGGGCTAGCTCCTTGGCCTCTCTCACTTACTGCCTGTGCTTTTGCTCCGGGTACGAATTGTCCCATGTTTTTTTTCCTTCTCGGTGTTTCTCTCACACAGACCAAGATTGTTTTTGTTACCTCGCGTCTATCTATAACTTTCAGGGCATTCGTAAATAGACGGACAAGCCCTTCCAGCCTTGTCATTGGAAGAGGGAAGCGGGAGACAAATATTGCAAGGGGGTGGCACTTTCCCGCCTTCTTCGTGATCGGGGACCCTGTGAGCTGACGTAATTAACCATCACGAGCTTCCAAACGGTGACGGTCCAAATTTGGGTGCGCCACTGCCATCATCTACCGATTTCGAGAAGTTCTTTGTGCGCGATTGAACCAGTTGGTACCTACATGCGCATGTAAGTGTAGGTGTGTGTACTAGCATGCATTGGTTGACGCTCACCGTACGGGCTTGAGGGGGCCGCAGGGAACTGACTCATCTCGGTGCCCTATCACCGGGAGTTGCGTCAACTCTCACTGCACGACACACACGGACTCCCTCACCTACGTGCAGGCATCCAATGATGCATGCAGACACAGGCTCTTGAACCCCAGACTATCCTTCAGCCTCCCGCTGCCATCTCCTCCCTTCTGGGGCCCTGTCCCACAATCCATGGCCTGACAGGCAAGCGAGGAAAACCTCATGGGGGGAAGGGTCATGGCAGACAATACGAGGTAGCGAACAAGATGCCTCGACACGGCAGCGCTAACCGGCACAGCCCCCCCGGCGGCCTGCCGTTGGTTACCCGCAAGGGAGAGTCCCGTCCATGCAGAAGTCTCAGTTTGGTTCGAAGGCGTGTGTTTTAGATCTGCTATTCGTATACACACATCAGCCTCGGCGGGTTCCAATTCAAGCTGCTATTCTTCTTTATGCGCGAAACTGACATTGCCCCTCCGTCTCTCCATCTCTCCATCTTCAACCCTCTCAGCCTGCCTTGATATATATAACATAGGATCCCTTTCCTTCCAAGATGATATTCTCTCATCAAGTCGAAATGTCATTCGTTTACAGTTCCCTTCGTTCATGATGAAGCGTCACTTCCAGGTTTCGAGAACAAAGCCAAATGCCCCCGCCACCACGTCCTCTGTCCTTCCTTCTGGCTTGACCTTTGTTGATGACTTTCAAGGAAATGCCTCTGCTATTTCCGAATTTTCGTTGGCGGTGGGTGCTGCTCTTGATCAAATGACTCTTGGTGGTGAGAAAATTCTGATGTGAAGTCGAGTCAACTCTTTACTAACACAACTCCTTGCTAATAGCCGACCAACCACCACAACTGAGACAGATGGTGTATGGTCTAGATAAGGAGGGCTCTACTTACAGCAACTCCAAGGTCAATGAACGAGACCCTTGCTCTGAATGGAAATGGTAAATCTGCCCAATTGTATTTTTCCTGGTGTCCAACTAACAAGGCGCAGTTCACGAGCGCAGGCCCAGCTGGTCTCGTTGGCATGGACTTGCGCGTATGAGACTTACAGCGGTACCGAAGAGACTATCGATACTTTGCAATATTCCATTCAGAGCAATTTTGTAGAGACGCCGTCTCTGGGCGAAAGTGTTACAGCCTGGACGTCGACCCTGGTCTCGCCAATCAGCAGTCATGCTGAACCAAACGAATTTCTACCCGTTCTCGTCGTTGCAATCCAAGGAAGTTCCAATAATATGGACCATTTGAGTACTTCGCCCGAGTCAAGAGACGTTCATCCCTTCATTGTATGTATGCTACTATGATCTCAGTATGGCTTGACTTATTGCTGATACTATAATTAGAATCCCAGATTGGCGGGAGCTTCAAGGCTCTTTGCCAATGGTAATTTTCTTACAAAAGCTCAAGTTCTAGCCGAGAGCATATTGCCGGTTATCCAACAGTATGCCAACACACCGGACCTGGCGCCCAAACATGTGTTGTTCACAGGCCACTCCGCTGGCGGAGCCGTGGCGTCACTTCTACTTCTTCATTTCATTTCAAAGGCCGGCTTGAGTATGACTTGAGCATTCTTTTTGAAGGTCCATACTGACTGTTGATCAGGTGGGAGAGTGAGATTTTCCTGCATCACCTTTGGCTCACCTCCGTCCGTGACGGCGCCCATTGGGTTATCAAGTTACCAGATGGCGAACCCGTCGACAATGGCTATAAATTTAATTAACGAGTTTGACCTGATCTGTCGCGCCGACAGTATTTACATGATGTCTCTGGTCAATCTCGTCAGGTCTACGTACGGCCAACCTCCCGTTCCTCTGATACACGAGGCTAGCGATAGCAAGCAATCGTCCTCTACCGCTAGAGAGCCTTCAAAAGCTATATCCAGAGGTACGACATCGAGTAGTCGCAATATTTGGCCGGTGCCCAAGCTCTCCTATCACCACGTCGGCAACCGGTTGGCGCTCCTGATGCGTCTGGATGAGGAGGATGTACAACTAAGAGTCTTTGACGTACCGAGCGGCGAGTTTGAAAAGGTTCTGTTTTGTCGATTGTTCACACACAACATGATGTGTTATGCTGAACGAATACGGTTGATTAGAGATGGTATTTTTAATCGTCGGGGAGGATGGACTGGCAAAGAAGTCCAGGCTCCGATTAATCCGAAATGTCTATGAATGGACGTTGTGGTATAAATTCTTTTTTTCTTTTACTTTTCTTCTATAATACATGTATAGATTATACCCTAGTTAGAATAAAAGATGCAGACGCTGGGCGCTTCTGCTTTGCTTTGATCCCTCACTTGCTCGGCCATCTGGGTGGGATACGAAGATGTGCACCACGGTCAGACGCAGCTTTGACGCACTGACTGACTAATTATTCCGTACTTGTATGTAATTAGATGGGGGGAAACAATTCTTGCCCAAAAAGTTTATTATCAATGGCCGTACGAGCACTTGAAACGAAACAAATGGACCAGTGTTTCGACCTGCACTGCCCCCGGCTGACTAGGGTATCTGGGCTGGGCGAGGGGGTTTGACAAGCACAAGGCTGACGGAGCCCACCTTCCAGCGATGACGACGGCAGGGGGGGAAGAAAAATCGAGGGCTAGTCCGATGATTATTTTTTCGAAGGCACCTCCTCGATTGGTCATAGTGAATAGACGTGTTGCGGTGGCGGAGGTTGTTCCGTCTGGTCGAGGCGTGGATCTGTGCTCGGGATGGCTTCGGTGAGGTGAGTCTTGGCGAGGAGTGTTTGTGTTGAGCAGGGGGATGAATAGCAAGAGGGCTGAATGATGAATGAGTGCTGGTGCCTGGGACTTTACGTAAGGGGTTGATGGGATTGAGTCAACTCGGTGAGTTCTGAAGTTTGCCGAAGATTTCTTATTGGGCGTGGCTTTTGAGAGATTTCTTTGTTCAAAAGAAGTCGATGATGATTAGAAATAGATTGATATATGGTATTATGGGGGGGGATTCATTTTTGGGCAGGGTGTGGGTTGAGAATTGCAGGATGTGATTGCTGAAGGATGGCAAGGCTGTATTTGCTTCTGTCACCGTTTGGTACGAGCCCGTGTCGATATCCTAATTTGTATACGATAGTAGGTTAACTCGTGTAAACCATCCTTTGTAGTGTAATGAGGATAAACTATTGGACTGGTTTCCCAGTGTCTGCTGGCTGAATGGTACCTGGCTGCGTTCCCATATATAACTAGGAGTACCCTCCTCGTTCCCTCCTGTTTATCTGCTATATTCTGCCACTCTCACCTACGCATCAAGAATTATGCACACTGTGGAATTGTGTATATATTTCAGCCTATCGATGTGTGCTCTATTCGATAATGGACGGCATCTTTCCGACGAACAGCGATAGCGACATTGAAACGACGCAGTCATGGAAGAAACACGTATGGATGAGAGTGGAATGTAGAATAGGGGGCAACTCGCAGATGTCAAAGCCAAAGAAGGATGACCTTTATACTATGTATTTGGCAAGTACCGAGTTGGCATGCTGAAGCAATATTGTGGCTTGAGTCCAGGTATGGCTTTGACACGGGATATATCCCTTGATGACATGTTGTAACAAGTGAATTCATTCTTGTCAAAAGTCACTCTCCACATTTAGAGGCTGGAACAGCGTGCATAAAAAAAGAGGGAAGAAAGAATGGACTGGATTGGGCTGGGATGAGTATCCTAGACACTGGTGAAACCCCATTGAAAATGTGAGACTAGGTACGGTACAAAGAGGAATCAGCGCTACTGTACCAAGTACAGCACGTACGGTCCAATCAACCATTCAGTAATCGCCAGCTAGGCAAGGTACGGAGTAGAAAATTGTACTTTAATGTTATGCATCAAGGATAAAGAGGCGCAGTGTCTCCTGGCGCGTGCTCGGGGCCAACGTTGTTCCACGTCAATTCATGTTGATCTGGTATGATCGATGCGATCGTCATTTTGAACAACCACGGCCGTCTCCTTTTTTCCCACCCTGTTACCTCTTTATTATTGTTTACTTTCTCTTGTCTTCTCTTATTTCATTCTCTCGTTTTTATCACCATCATCAGACACAAAGGCATCATGAGAATCGGAAAATGCTCGATTCCAACCCTCCTTCGTTTCGTATGCCATCTGCCCACCGCCCTCGTCGGCATATGGTCCACCACCTTTGTCAACCAGGGCATCGTCATGCCGGGCTTTTACAACAGAATACCTCACTCTGGCCAGATTATCCAAGGATTGCAAATCACAGGCGCTGCGGTAAGAAGACTACCATCATCAAAAAGAAGAATCCCTGCTCGTTCGCTCAGACACACTGACGTCATACATAGGGCTGGATCATGTTTGCCTGGAACATGGCCATCCTCATCCCGGCATCGAGACTGCAGGGCCTCGCTCTCGGGCTCATTGCCTCGGTCGACCTGAGTCTGGTGCTGCTTCTCGTCTTGGGAATCGTCTACCAGGCCTTTTACCTGCCCTTGACGTACCCGGCCTGCGACGATGACCTCCCTGGCCACGGCCACTTGAGGACGTATGGCGGCCCGAGGACGTCTACTTTTGACGAGACTTCGCGTCAGCATTGTAGGGCCATGGTTCGGAACTGGGCGTTGTGTATAACTGTTGCGTGAGTTAACCTGAGTTGAAGATCTCTTATTTACTTGTACTGACTGATCGCAGCGTCTTGTATCTGCTGTGCGCCATCATCAACCTCCGGGTCGGCTTCAAGGGAGCCCGAGAGGATGCCAGGCTCGGTCAAACGAGTGCCACCGACATCTGGATCATGGACAGCTTCAAAAAGGTAAAGGGCGCCGTTGGTCTGGACACAAAGTCTACACCCTTGTCCGCTTCCGCATCTCGCTTTAACGGCCAAGAAGAAGAGTCCATCGGTCTCATGAGTAGGCAAGACCAAGGAAGTCCCGAGATGGGGGACTTGAGTCGATTACAGCTAAAAGGTACTGCTGAACCCAAAGCTGATTGAACTACTGCATTGAGCGATGTGGTTCAGCACGTTTGGTTATTACAGATTTCGCGCAAGAGGAGTTATTGGTGTTTTATTCGGATCGAGTTACAGATTCAGCAACAACCCCAAGAATCCCCAAAACAACAGAACACAGACAATCAGCCTCCCAAGTCCCATCCCCAATCCTTTACACGCCATGCTCTTTTGTTTTTGTCTCCAGGAAGTGCCCTCAACCACATCCTCATACGCAGGGTAAGGGTTATCCCATGCTCGCCACCAGCCAGATGTGGGGAGGAAGGTATCACTGCCCTTGTATATCTGGTTCACTGGGGCAACTGCTTTAGGATGGACATCGCCTTCGCTGGCCAAGACGAACCCGCAAGCCTCCACCGCTTTCCCTTCATGCTTCTTGTCGGTGCCGGCGCAGTCGCTGACCACACCATGCCAGCACCGCATGAGGCTCTTCCATATGAAGTAACCTCTTGAGTTGACGGGAATGCTGTCTGTGGATGTGCGGTGAGGTATGACGACTGTCTCGTTGAAGTCGACGGAATCTCGAAATTCTCCACTCGCAGAAGCGAGCACGGCGTCCAAGAGTGGTTGCTTATGCGCGATGCTGATGTTGAGCGTGGCATGCTGGGTGATTCCCATGAGATACTGTTCGACGGGACAGCTGTTGTCGTGAAGGGCTGTTTCTTCTGTGCACGAAATGCCCTTCGATGTACGCACTGGACATGCCATTCTCAAAAAGCCTTCGCTGCCATATCTTCCCTTCGGTTCGAATTTGCGACAGCTGAGAATAGGGGGCGGAGAGGGAGGCGACGAGTAGTAACTCCATGGGTAGAGTAATGCAGGCATCCATAGCGGCAACCAACTTCCCGAGGTGGACATGTTGACGGAAGAAGCTTTAGACGTATGGTTAGAAGGATTCAAAAAGGGCTTGTTCTCAAGCTGAGGGAGCCAGTCCTTAAATACAGAGAAACTGGGATAATAGACTTCATCCTGGCCTGCAGCAAATGGGTCAGGTAAACACTATTAAACATGCCATGTGATTTTGCTTGTGGTTGCGACTTGATGATATTTTCTCGAAGCTTTGGGATTGCAAAGTCACTGTATGAAAGAGTTTCCCTCAATGTTATTGTGTTGCTATTGTGTTGCCTTGGCATGTCTTATGCACTTTGAAGCTATTTAGAGGCGCTTGAGGAGGCTGAGTTTTACACTGCAGAGAAGCCAAACCTGGAAGTAAACACTGACTGCAGGTGAAAAGGTAAATTATGGTAGCTACCTATGCAAACCAAAATCATCACCCAGCTTCTTATGAACATCACTTGCGAATGTAAGAGAGTTGATAGAAGTTGTGGTTCGCTGAGATCATATATGCAAGATACCTGGGTACATATGGAGTGTGGCTTGTTTTGAGTGGTGGCGCATCAAGCCACATTCAAATTGCCCCTCCATCCATGACCTTCAATTCCCCCACCATAAAACTTAACAATTTCTCATCCATTTTCTCAGCAATATAAAGAATATCTAATCCAAACTTCACCCGTCCTGTCCTTTAATTTCCAAGAGATACTCACAAATTAAGCACAAATATTCAACCAGTAGAAGCTCTCGAATCCTCGAAATGGTACGTCACAAGAAAGACTTCAACCCCAAAGGCAAACGAGGTGGCGGCCCACGATCTCGAGGTCCCCCCCGCAACAGCGACAGAGATGGCGACGGCCCCTCGAGTCGCCCTGCCTTCAAAGCCGCCTGCTGGGACCTGGGCCACTGCGACCCCAAGCGGTGCTCCGGGAAGAAGCTCATGAAGCTTGGCCTGATGCGCGACCTGCACCTCGGCCAGCGTCACAACGGCGTCATCATCACCCCCAACGGCAAGCACACCGTGTCCCCCGCCGACAGCGAACTGCTCAACCAGTACGGCGCCGCCGTGGTGGAGTGCTCGTGGGCTCGCACAAAGGAGATTCAGTGGAATAAAGTCGGCGGCAAGTGTGAGCGCCTGCTGCCGTACCTGGTTGCCGCCAACACTGTCAACTACGGCAAGCCCTGGCGTCTGAACTGCGTCGAGGCCCTCGCCGCTGCGTTTTACATCTGCGGCCACCCCGACTGGGCCGAGCAGATCCTCGAACCGTTTTCGTACGGACCTTCCTTTCTCGACATCAACTCCCAGCTGCTGAAGCGCTATGCCGCTTGCGCCGATGAAGCGGAAGTAAAAAAGACCCAGGACGAGTGGATGGAGCAGCTGGAGAGGGAGTACGCGGAGAGCAGAGAGGAGGGGGACGACGATATTTGGACCAGGGGCAACACGAATAGGAGGCCGTTGGACCCGTCCGAAGACGAGGACGACGATGACGAAGAGGAGGACGAGGAAGACGACAGTGACGCCGAGAGCGTGGACGGCATATACCTGGGCAAGAAACCACCCAAGGACCCCAAACCAACCGAGCCAGAAGACGATGCCGACAGAGACCCCTACGCAATATCCGACGACTCAGACTCGGACGCCGCCATGGCCGAGATCCGCGCAAAGGTCCTCGCCTCCAAGACCTTTGCCAACCCCAACCGCGAGGACGGCGAGGACCGCAGGAAACCCGCCACCATCCCCAACCCGCAGCACGGCCGCTTCAAGCCCGACCCTGACGTCGAGCCGGACTCAGACAATGGCGACGACGACGACGAAGATGACGAGTTTGACAACATCATTGCTGCCACCCCCGTGACGGACCGCATCGGGCTCGCAAGGCTGGATAGGGAGAGGGAGCGCGCCGCCGTCACGACGAGGACCTTTTCGTCGAGTTTTACGGCTGCGCCGGGGAGGGGGTGAACTGAGAAATGGCAAACATGATTTGGAAATGATAAAATGATTTCATGAAGAGATGTGATGCATCGGGTTACCAAAATAAAATGTACACGCCATTTGCAAAGCAATTTGCCAAGTTCAGGGGTTCTCCTCGTACTACTCACGTAGTACGCTGTAACAATACTATTGAGATTGGATTCTATAGCTTCCTTGGCCTTCTAACCAAGCTGATGCTCATCTGTCATTTCATCCCGCCGTCATAACCTACAAATACATTGTGCTTTTCCTTCTCATACATGTAATCATATATGCTCACCCATCTATAAGCCAACAAGATGAAACCCTCACAACCCCACCCCAACCATACCATGCTGCCGTTTGTTCCTCTTTTTTGGTTACAATGAATCTTCTCATGACTATTCTTACAAGTGCCGACTCTCCTTGATGAGCTCGTAGGTCTGGATCTGGTCGTCGACCTGGAGGTCCTGGAACTCCTCGAAGCCGATACCACACTCGGTTCCCTTGCCCATTTCCGTGACGTCCTTCTTGACGTGCTTGAGGGTATCGATTTTGCCTAGTAGACGATTTCTGTTAGCAAATCATGCAAATACCAAACACCAAACACCAATGGATGCTGCTTCTGAATAAAACTTACCATCATAGACGACCTCGCCACCACGCAACACCTTGACCATGGACGATCGCTTGATAGCCCCGTTACGAACCTTGCAGCCAGCAATGTTCTGAGTGACGCGCTTCTTGATATTGATGGAGAAAACCTGCAAAACGTCCGCCTCGCCAATGACGCGGTGTGTCACCATGTCCGGTAGAAGGGCTGATAGGGCCTCCCTGACCTCGTCGGCGACGTGGTAGATGACACTGTGGTCAATGATGCGTACCTTGTTCTCAGTGGCGCGCTGGCGGATATGCGGTGGAATTGAGTTGTTGAAGTTGACGATGACGCTGTTGGAGGTGGCGGCGTGGTCTACGTCGTACTCGGAGATGAGACCAACAGAGGACCGCAAGACCTTGGTCTGCACCTCATTGTTTCCAATCTCTTGGATGTGGCCGGCCACAGCCTCAACAGAGCCGGCCACGTCGGCCTTGACGATGACATTGAGATATTTGACACTGGGCTCAGTATCTGTTGGAGCAACCACAGTGCCCTCAGCTTTTGCTGCTGCGGCAGCCTCCTCGGCAGCAGCCTTTTCGCGCTGTTTCTGCTCCTGTTCTGCGAGCTGGGCGGAGCTCTCCATGCGCTCCGCCATTTCGATTCGATACTCGATAGCCGTCTTGGCCTTGCCCTCATCCGGTGCCTGGAGAACCTGTTCGCCAGCTTCGGGCAAATCACGCCAGCCGAGGACTTCAACAGGTGTTCCAGGAGGAGCCTCCGGAATATCAACTCCAGCTTCATTACGAAGGCCGCGGATCTTTGCCCATGTCTTGCCAGCCACAATGTAGTCGCCCAGCCGAAGGGTGCCTCGCTTAACCAGGACCGAAGCAACCTTGCCAATTTGTTTCACACTCGACTCGAGAATCCAACCCTCAGCCAGGATGTCGGTTTCGGCTCGGACATCAAGAACCTCAGAGAGGGTCACAATATTCTCTTCAAGGTCCTCCATACCTTGGCCGGTTTTTCCACTGACAGGAACAACTTGAACATCGCCACCAAAGTCTTCGATTTCGACGCCGTTTCGGGCAAGGTCAGCCTTGACCTGCTCAACCCGGGCATCCTCCTTGTCAATCTTGTTGATGGCCACAATGATGGGAACCTTGGCAGCCGTGGCATGTTTCAGAGCCTCAATGGTCTGGGGCATGACACTGTCATCGGCTGCCACCACTAGAACGACAATATCCGTCACGTTTGCACCTCGCTGTCGCATGGATAAGAAGGCTGCGTGGCCAGGAGTATCGAGGAAGGTGATTTGTTTACCAGTTGACATCTGGACGACAAAGGCACCGATATGCTGGGTGATACCGCCATGTTCCTGAGCCGCAATGGATGACTTTCTTAACCAGTCCAGCAGGGTAGTCTTTCCGTGATCAACGTGACCCATGATGGTGACCACAGGTGGTCGAGGCGGAAGCGACGAAGGATCCTCAGGGAAAGGCAGAGGTCGCAAGTCAAGATCGGCCCCCGACTCAATAACAGGGTCTAGGTCATACTCCGTAGCAACAAGGGCAGCAGTATCTCCCGTCATGATGGTATCTTCAGTCAGATCCTCGAAACCCATTCGTTCCAGGTCGTTGAGAAAATCTGTCACCTTGAGCTTCATAGCCCGAGCAAGGTCGGACACGCTAATGTATTCGGGAAGGAAGATTTGGACTTGCTTCTGTTCAGCTTGCTCTTCGGCATGCTTCTTGGCGTCCTTTTCGGCCTTTCGACGTTGCCTTGACTCCCATCGCTGCACAGCTTCATCGTCCCAGTCATCGTCGTAATTGCTTCGGCGACTATTTTTCGGGCGTTTACTCTTCTTATCTCTCCGAGAGTCTATACTGTCCTCCTCGTCCTCAAATCTGGAGTTTCGTTTGATTTGCTCGACCGGAACGTCTTCGGATCGCTCAAACAAGCCTTCTTGAGGCATCGGCGCACTACTTGACTCGTCACGAGAGGCTGTTGGGGAATCATCGCGCTGTTTCCTGTCACGAAACTCACTAACCCTAGTTTCAAGGTTGTCCCAGAAGTCAGGCCCTGTGTTCGCCTTGATCTCCCGAGTGTGACTGCGAGATGCGCGCTTGAGCTGACCCCAAACATTTGAATTATTACCATTCCCAGTTCCCGTGGCTTGTCGAGGAGACGTCTTTTCCTTTGCTGCTGGCTTCTGGACCGGAACCGCTGTGTCCACGCGTCTGGCACTGAACATTCCCCATCCAACCTGGGCCGGTTTGACGTCCGGTTCTGATGGTTCATTAGGCGTAGGTTGTTTCTTTGATCGAGAACCTGAACTTGTGCGGCCTGTCTTGAATGCCTCGGCAAGCAACGTACTTGTCAACAGGCTGGACTGGTGCTTGGCTTTGACTTGGTCGGTCCTGGGTTCGTCTTTCTTGGCTTTCCGGTCCTGGCGATTCTGCTTGCCCTTCTTTGACGATTGTTCCGTATTGGACTCGGTGGCCTTCTTTTCAGGTTTCGGTACCTTGGGGCTGAGACCCATCCTCGATCGTGCTTCCAGCTCATGAGGAAGTAATTCATTGGCATTCGTTTGCTTGGTAGTTGTGGCGGCAGGTTTGTTGGCAAAGGCACCAAAGCCCCCTACTCCTGCGCCAAATCCTCCACCAAACCCTCCTGCGCCCGGGAAGCCTCCTGGCTTAGAGGGGTTATTACTGTCATTGGGTCCTGACAAGGATGAGCTCGTCGACAATGCTCGGGTGCTCGTTATCTTCGTGATCGGACATCTCGAATGGCTCAAAGCAGGAATCGACGGTGACGGACAGGCGGCGGTTGATAGACTGCGATCATTTAGCCGTCCTATCCTCGGCGAGAGCTTCTGTCGACAGAAAGCGCAGACATATGAATTGCCGCGCTCCTGGGATTCGTGTCAATCAATTGGCTGGTCAAAAGCAATCAAATGAAATTAACTCACCTGCAACGTTCGAGCCCTCAACATTGCCAAAGCGAAAGGTTGTCAGAGCTGAATTGAGCGTCTGACATGGACCTTGGTGGTGATGTTTGGTCGCAGAAGCAGCCAACATCACTTGGGATCAAGTGGAGCAGAAACATTTTCGAGCCATAATAGCGACCTACCGATAGGAAGCTCTTGCCATTCGGAGCCGGGATGGTCCGCCACAGTAAATGTACGTACCCGTCACGATGATCTCCAATTCACCAGGCAAATTGTGGCTTGTCAACCTGTGTGGCTGCAAGACATTGACCCGCCACAAAGCTTTTCCAAAAACTCCAAGACGTTCATCGATTGAACAGAAATCAGCTTGTCAGAAACCAAATACCTGAATGCATCAAACATAGGTTCGAAACCCGGATCAATTAATTCTCAAGGCCATTATCCATCATGTCCAAGCTCTGAACGACCCAAATCTAATAACAGGGGCTGACGACACCTATTTTTGTCAGTGGAGCAAATCCTCAAGTGTCCACCTACTCACTACCGTCTTCAAACCACATATTCAAGATCCCCTGGACACGCGACTCTTCAGGACCTCAACCCATTGACTTCCGCCGTTATCATTTTTGTAAAATTTCTCTTTGAATTCTGCCACGCAATATGGCGCCTTCAAAGCGAGCAGCAAAGGCCAAACTTTCCTCATCGCCTCAAAGGGATGATTCCCCCCCTGCTCCTTTCAAGCGACCTCCGGAAGTCCTGGAATCATTCATCAGCACGCTGGATGAGAAGCACATCTACCTCACCCACATCGACTCCAAGCCTGTCGACTTCAAGCGCAAGATTTTCTTGATCCCTGTTGGCATGAATATTTGCGTTGCCCTTCTCTTCCTCTTTCGCGTCTACTGGATCCTGCCTTGGTACAGCAAGCTCGTCGCCTCCGTCTTTGGTCATCCCAATGAAACGACGTGGACCGCCGTCGATGCGCCCTGGTCCGAACAGGGCTGGGAGATTGCAAAGCGCGCTTTCACCATGATCTTCGACTTTCTCCTGTTCGTCTTTGTGTGGCCGTGGCCTGTCGAGTTCACCCTCGGCCGGGCTCATGGAAACCCCTGTCAGTGGCGATGGCAGGTTGGATTCCGGGCCAAGGAGATTTACGTTCGGCGCAGCCGGGACTGGGACACTGTTCTCAAGGACATCTTTGCCGACAAAGACTCGCAGACCATCCTGTTCACTTTCATCCGCCAGGCAACGTCGCCCATGGTGATAGAGCAAAAGACGGGCTATCTCACCATGAACGGCCAATGGGACCTTGACTGGGCCGAGATGGTTCACGCGCACACTCTGGTGGACAAGAAGGATATCGCCCTTGAGGCATTCAAGGGCCTTGTTCTCGTGCACCACAAGGACTACGGTTGGATGGTCTATGACTTGCACACCAGCATCGCATCAGAGGAAGACACACGCCGCCGCCAAGTGTTTGCCTTTCGAGACACTCTCACGGCCATGGGCAAGGATGACCTCTTCTACCGCTGGGTGGAAATTGTGCAGTTCGAGTCGACCCAGCCAGGAGGTTTCGGCCCCGAGAAGCAGGAGGCGGCTGCCAAGAGGATCAGAGACTTGTTCGAAAAGGAGAACATCAACTTCGATGAGCTGTGGAAGGAGAGCGTGGACACTATGGATATGTAAAGGCGTCATCACCACTCAGTATATTGTACACTACATAGAAATAGGCGGGATACGGTTGGTCTTGAATGGCACACAGGAGGAGGCAAAATGTACACTACCCAGATGATGATTCAAAACGATAAACGAGTATGCGACTTGAACTTGGTTGATCTTTCAGCTCCCAGAAACCCACCATATTCAGGATATCGTGAGAGTAAAACAGCTGTCACATCATCAATTTTATCCCAACTATCATTCCGCTCAAAGGATTTTTATTTGGCATCAAAGGCGCCCTCAGATGAAAAAAAAAAAA
>JALNIO010000086.1:0-14532 GCA_023509875.1 Rugonectria rugulosa | reverse complement strand
CAATCATCTTCGCCTCGTGCCCCGAATCCGGAAACATCAATCACCACACACCCCCTTGGCCACCCCTTATTTTTTTCCCCAACTTTTTTTTTTATCGTGATGAACCAAAAAGCTCAAGCCCTTCGGCTTCGGGCCTTTCCTCTTTCTCACGAACCCATCGCTGGGACCCCGTTGCATTGATCACATCAAGCTCATTGCCTCATTAGGAAGGAATCCTCACTTACACCAGAATTGGCAAGTTCCTTCAATATGCAAGTAAAACCATCACCATGTCATGTCACAAACTACACGACATTCTACAACCATGTACAAGCATATATAAAGGGGAGGCCTTGGTTAAGTGATTCTCAGTCAAGGAAATTTTTGCCCACGATAAATGAATTGTTATTATACATCAGGTTCGCCATCACCCTTCTTCCCTCTCTGGCGACACCTAGCTTGGCCTGCCCTCTCCAAGCAGATGCAAAAGCAGCTCCTTGTCGCAGAACCAGGTGCTGTCGAGGGATTCAGAGGAAAAAGTCCGTTGTCTCTTGGCCCATGATAGATTCGTCAAGTACAATTCCCAGTTCCCATCCGTAATCGCGATTCGTGCCCTCGTTTGCATCCATCCCGAACCCTCCACACAATCCCAAATGGTAAACCCGTCGCCCAGACATACCGTTTGACGCCACCCGCCCGCTGCTTGAATGCCCATATACCAATACCTTGCGCGAGAGCTCTAGAATGAGAATACACAACGTGGATCACCTCAAACGCGAGAAAAAAACAAAACAAACGCACAAGGCTTGACCCGGACACTCAAGTCTCGTGATGCAGGCAACCAACTCCGCACTCTTTTCAGGCACTGCCAATAGAAGCCAGTTGGCAAATCGTAGTGATGAAACGTATAGCTTTCTCTCTTGCTTGACACAGCAACTCGACTGTGTCAATATTATAAATTCCCCCTCGCCTGTTCTCAAGGCACAGCGGGGCACATTCGTACTGAGAAACAGAAACAAAAGCAAAAAGTAGTAAAGAAAACTAAAGGGAAAAAATGCTGGTGGCAAATCAACGCCGAAACAACGCCAAATCACGAGGACCTCGCAGAGTACATCCATGTCCAGCGGGGACGCGCAAGGCCGAGAAGCGGCATCTCGGGAGAGCATTGAGCGCCGGGTATCAGAGACCAAATGGTTGCATTTCTTTTTTACCCGTCCTTTCACGACTGGTGGTGGTTGCTGGGGGGCATCCCAGGTTGAGCGGGGATTCCGGAACCGTAGCCCTGATTCCTTTGCACGTAGCTCTGATATGCGAGAGCCTGCTGTGGATCCATGGGCATATTGGGCATGTAATTGCCGGGCATATGTTGTTGGGGCAAGCCAGGTCGGTTGCCCTGAGGGATATGCTGGTTGGGAGGTTCCTCGGGGGATTCAACTTGGTCACCGCCGTCCACGCCGTTCTCGCCGCCAGGAGTAGGTTCGGGTGCGTTTAAGCAAGCCTGGAAAGGACGCGACATATTAGCATCGAGTAGCCCAAGTTGAAAAGCGCGTCAGAGGCGCGGGGTCGACCGCGCGCGTCTATACGAGGCATTGCTTACCTGAATCAGATTTTTGCCTTCGGCCTTCGTTACAAGAGGCTGGAGTTTTGGTGTCGTAAAGGTATAGACCAGTCCAGTCTCAGACACGACCAGGAGAAGGACTTGAGTACCGGTGAGAACCGACAGTTCGTAGGCCTATGTCAAGGAATTGAAAGGTTAGCGCAAGTACTTGAACAGAGTATTTTTTCCCCGTCTTTTCGGCCACGGCGCACAAGAGGCGACTCAGTCCAACGCGATACAGTTGATGCACAGAGTCGTCGAGCGCGCGCGAGAGAGCGGGTAGAGGATGCGTGATGACGATGGGGGAGAGGAATCGCGACTTGAGTGCTTGGACGGCTGCGAAGCTGTCGCAACACGAAAATGAACGAACCTTCTTCATAATACCAGCCTTGCGTTTCGAGAAGGTAATGTGCCTGCGAGACTTGTCGCTGATGAACTTTATCTCAATCTTGCGGCGCTCGCGGCTGCCCTTCTCATCGTCGTCGTCTTCATCGTCGGGTGCAGATTGTCGCTGACGCTTTACACCTCGGGATTCTTGGGCGGCGCTTCCATTGCCGACGGCGTGAGCATCTTCCAGCTCAGTAGGAGAGGTCTGGTCGTGTTGATCGGTGATGTCTGCCATTTCGAGATGGTATTTTGCTTCAGAAACGTTTGTATTACAGCAGCCAGAGGACGAAAAAAAGGTGGTGGAGATACTGCTTTGAGCGTGGTGCCGATGGATCTATACTGGATCTGGAGTGGGAGCGGAGAGGAGGAGGGAGCTGCGGTGCGTTGCCTTTCTGGTCGCAGAAACCTGGTTGGGTGCGCTTTTGCTGGATGGAGTCTGGTCTGGGTGCGGGCGTGGGTGGCGCGGCGGAAGGAAGCGAGGCAAGGCAAGGCAGAGGGCAGGCGAGGCGAGGGATTCGGCTTAAGCAGGTTGCTCTTATTGCTCTTGCACCACGCTGCAGCTGTGCGGCATGCAAATGCAATTGTCGGGGTGCTTGCCGGAAAGGGGGGAGGGGGTGATGGGGGCGATGGGGGTAAGCTGGGGCTTGGAGGGCGCGAGGGCGAGCGAGGAGGAGGGAGGAGGGAACGTGGAGCGGAGAGGGTCCTCTCTTTTTTTTTCTCTCTTCTTCCCTTGCAGCTTACTTCGGGGGGCAGATTGGCACCAGAGAGACAGCCTGCTAGGGGAGGGGAAAGGGCAGGCAAACGAGACGGGGGAGGCCTGCTGAAGATACTCAGATGCTTGCTAAGCTGGCTTTTGAGAGGCAGAAGGTGGCGGGGGCCCCCCGGCAACTCTTGCAGTAGGCGGCGGGCGGGTGGAATGGGATGGGAAGGATGCAAGGTCCTGAGTCGTCCAACCAGAGGTCGTTTTTCGTCTGTCTGTTGCTGAGTTAGGGAGTGCAAATGCTGGTGCGACCGGGATTGAGAATGGGGTGGGGCGTCGGGTGTTTGGCTGTGGGGCCGTATGTGTGAATTTAGGTACTAATCCGAGAACGGCAACTGGAGCGTTTGATGTATTCGCAGCTGAGAACCCGCCGTATCTTCATGGATACTATGTACTGTACAGAGTACGTTCAAACGAGTCGGACAGTCATGGGTGTGGTTGTGCTTCGCTTTCTCGAACAAGAGGAATGATCAATTTGGTAAAATATTTCTGAAGCTATCAATGAAATATGACGCCAATAGGTACGTCTGATGGGTGGTGGGCAATAATGGTGGTGGTGGTGGTGGTGGTAATAAAGAAGACGGGAGGGAAAGCAGGGGAAGTCGAGCCGCAGTGAACGAATGGATGGTCGTCATAGAAGGAGCCCAGTACAGAAGATCGTCATTAACCAGTACGTACTGCCTACTCCTTGCATGCTTCATTTGATACTCGCGGCACAGGCTGAATCACAATATGCAGCAGAAATGAGAGGTTATTCGAGGTAAGGTACGGAAAGAAAACAACACGAAAGCGAAAAACAAAGAAAATGACTTAGGTTCAAGCCATGTGCGTAGGTATTCGGAGCGGGAGAGCACAAAGACGGAGAATAAGGAGGCCCAGAGGAATGAAGCGAATGGTTCTTCTTTGTTTCTTTTCGCAAACAACCGATGCAAACACGCGCCACTTGCACGCAGAAATGAGACAGAGATCTGGTCTTACTTGTACAGCTGCACATGTGCTGTGTTGTCTGATCAGCCTGTTTCTCCCACACGATCCTGGCGCCTGGCCGAGTCGAGTCAAGTCACAGGCCGACCAAACGGTCGGCTTGTTGCTTCCCCAGACGGCTTGCTTTTCACATTTTCCTTTTCCAGTCGAGTCAAGTCCTTGCGGTTGGTCGCCAGATCTTCGCCAATGTAAGGGTCCTGATCTTGGGGCGAACGGGAACGGGAACGGGGAAGGTGAATGGCGGCCAAGCTGTATGAAAAGAGCATAGCGACGTCGTAGCCGTCACACGGACTGTTCGGTGGACATGGCCAGATGGCCCAGCACGCTGCCCAAATTGAAGAGTTCGGATCAGAGTGCAGAAGATCAGAGGCGAGTTCGGGGCGGGGATCCGTCCAAGCCCGTCTTCCCATTCTCGTTGCGCTGTTGGTTGTTCATGCCCTGATCTTGAATGATGACGACCAAATGAGGCCAGCGAACCAGACTTGCTGCGCCCATGCCTTGCTGGATGCGCATTCTCTGCATGTTGTCATGAGAGTCTGGGTGTTTGCCTGGCCTTGGACTTGGCTGGGTTCAAGCTTGTCATTGCTCCTCTGCCGTCTCCATTGGCACCTGCGTAATATTACCAGCCTCGGCCAACCAGCCTTACCGGAGTGTCCTCCCCCCTTCTCCACGCCTGCCACCATCCTTACCCCCCATCACCACTGCACAAAAGTGCTTTGAGGAGGCCACTCGCTTCCTTGGTGATGACCAATATTCGTACCCGGTACAGTGTGCAGGTACTCTGTACGTTTTCATGTGCAATCAGGTTTGCCTCTGTCCAGTGTGGTGAATCCCACTCCCCCTATCCACACCAGCAACCGCCCCAGTCCTGCAAGGATGATTGCCATGATTGCCATGATTTTCCTTGTCGTCTGTCCTGCCCGGTGTCATTTAATCTTCACGGCCAAATGCACGTAGCTCTGCTTTCGCTCTTGTCACGGAGCCGATCAACGGAGAACGGTCTCCCAATTCCTCCAGGACTCAGGCCATCATCCAAAGAGAGCACTCCACAATGCCCATCAAACACGTCCCGTCTCCCATGAGTCCCATCTCCCATCTCCGCCTCCGGTCCACCCTGAGTGACACACAAATGAGCTCTCTGGAACTCCTCTTGATGGGTATCCTGTCACCCCCAGCACCGCGAGCCCTGGCCAGCCTCTTTGTGAGCCGTTACTCTGGTGGGTCAGTTCTGTGCCGCATGCAGGCCGCCGCGTGACGAACCATACGTACACTGCTTGCCTGGTTTGCCTTTGCATAGAATTCCCGTCCTTGAACGAAGGCTTGTGCCAATAGCCAAAGTCTCGCGCAGACCATCAATCACGGTTGAAATGTCACGTCACTTCGATTGAGCAGCTCTTTGTTAGTATCACCTTGACTCGAGCCCAGTGTCCACGGGCTCAAACTCAACAGACTTAGGCCAAGTCTTTCTCTCTCACCGAACTCGGGCCGTAGGGCAAAGCCAATCCCAGCTTGCTCCTCAGTCAATCCTCCCCTCCCTGCTCTCCTAGGCCCGTTAGCAATCAAATCTTAACTAGCGCAGATCTGTCGCACAGTACCTACGGAGTACGCGTTGTTCTTCACTATCTCACCGGCCGACCATGGTGACATGGGTCAAACGAACTGAACACGAAAGACGAAGCCCCATTCCATTTGGCACATGGTGTGCCGCGTGCGTTGTCCCCGTTTGCGCCTGAGCCGGCGAGGTCTTTTCGTGGCCTCGACCTGTTGCATGTCGCATCATTTTCTTGGACAAGTGGGGGACTCCTACTAGGCGCAGAACATAGTGAATCGCGTCGATATAGCGAACTGCCATTTACAAGCGCCAGAGGAATCCCTGCTTGTGTGACACGGTCCGTACATAGTACGCATGAGACATCAGTCCGAGTAAAGCTTGTGGTTATAAGAAGTTGGGGAATCGGATGTGGCTCGCAGAGACTCGATAACCTGTCGATGATGGCCTTTGATTTGGTGCTTATATGAACCATCGTTCGCTGTCGAGGCAGAATCTGCTCACCACGCCGCCCACAGATGGCTTGTACAGAGTATGTACACGAGTTGGTTTCGCACCAAAACAAACGCGAAATTTGCGACAGTTGATCATAGCGCGGCGCGTTCGCGGGGTGGATGGAGACGACGACCTGGCAGGGGCACATGTGAAGAGAAGCCCAGCGCCAAAAAGCCCTTGCTGAGTCCTTGCCATGCTGAGCCCGTGTTCGTGATAATACCTAATAAGACTCCGTAGAGCAAGCGGGCGGGCATCGGGGGGAGAGGCGGGCCTGGCTTTCCTCGGTTCTCCCAACCGACCACTTGCGTTACACTGATCGTGAACCCTTGTAAAATGGCTGGCTGGGCGTTACAATATACCGCAGGTTGCATCGGGCATGATTGGCGGAAGGCTGTCAAGGCATGCCGTCAATCTGGAGTCGGCGATTTCAATTACACGGAGGCGGCGAGCACCTTTGGACGTGCCCAAGCGCGAAACCATGGTCAGCATAGTGGAGCCGGGGCTCAATGGACCTTGGAGCCGAGGGCACACCGTCATGCCATCCCATCCTCTCTCCAAAGGCGATTCGAACAAACCGTGTGGAGTCCTGCTACCTGCACACAGCACACTTGATAGCGAGTTGAACCAGAGAGGCGGGGATTGTGATGCAACTGTTTGCAGACGGCGGGTTTGCTCGCCTCGGCTCCGTCGGAGGGGTGGCGGGAAGGTCCAGGGTCGGTCATTGTCTTGATGAAGGGGCGACTTTAGGGCGGAACAAGTGCGAGCACCTTGACATGATCAGATGGCGTAAAGTTGGGATTGCCTCGGACTCCGGAGTCGGCCGCAGGTCGACGGAGACAAGAGACGGCATGTCCGACTTCAGCCAGGCAATGGTCATGATGCAGGTAAAGGTTTCGCAGGTCCATGATCCCCAGATCTAAGGTTAGATGTCGTTCAACTTCATCTTGCAGTCGAGGCTCAAGGAACAGACAGAAGGAGAAAGGCTTCGTTCCGCAGGGGGAATGGTGCCCGACACGTCTCGCGAATGAAGAGACAGCAGATTTCTCAGTTAGGTACTATCAGACCGTGCCCAGCTCCAACATGGTAAGCTGGCGCTCGGCCCGGAAATGCTTGCACGCACCGAAGCGGGGAAACTCGACCAGACCCAGCTGGGCATCGTGTTTTTGTTGTCGACGACGGTGGCAGTGGATCGAAGGAGGGACAGAAGTGGGTGAGGCACAGATAGAAACAAAGCCAAGTGTATGCTTGTTCTGCCTCCGATAGCAGTCCTTGATCAGTGCGAGAAAGCTGGAGAGACGAAAAAGATTTGAGTCAAGAACCTTCGTAGTACCGGTACTCAAAAAAAACTGCAGGGGGGATGGTCTAAGCCAGCTTTACCCAAATAGGCAGCTGTCCGGACGCACGACACAGTGTCAATTGATGGGAACCCCGATGACAGACGGGGATCAATGCTGGCAGAAACAGAAACACCACTTTCAAGGACCGGACGAGCACCGAGAGGTCGATGACGGTGTGGTATCAGGTGGCGTGAGAGGAGAGGAGGTGACGAGAGATGGGGGGAAGGCAGAGATGGTGGTAGGGGGCTTCACTCGGTGGATGGACCAGGCCTCATTGCTCTTTCCTCTCGACATGCATGGTCAAGACAGGAGGTAAGGGAGGCCGGTAGACGAGCAAAACGAGCCCGTTGCGCACCTCGCAGGTTGACTGCTTGCGCCAGGGGAAAGACGCTGGTGCTGCGTTCATCGAGGTAGTATCAGGCACCCTACTTCGTACTGTGCATGCTCCTAGCACCAAGGTGGTAGTTTACCATGTACGGAGTAATCATGGAGCACCACGGAAACAGCGAAAAGGAGGCTAGTGTGCCTTGGCGGTTGCGTGCATGCCAGCGCCCGTGGTGGGTGGTCCGTGAGGATGGGTGGCCCTGTGGTAATTGTCTGGGGCCGCGATGGATGCAATACGGAGGAATTAGTGCGGGTCTCTAGTCATCTCGCTATATGCATAGCCTGCGTGGGGATCGCGCTCGGACTTCTGACTGGTCAATCATGAATTGAGCCTCGGAGAAAGGCAAGCGATCAGGTGCTCTCCTGCAGCAGGTTGGCCGAGAGGGGGTGGAAGGCGGTGCCAGGCGCACGTACATACTTCCTACCTGGTCCGCAAGTACGGAGTAAGCAAGTTGGCAAGAGCGAGCGCAACCATGGCAGGGGAGTTGGGAAGGAAAGGGTGCCCACGATCAGACAGGCGGGCAGGCGCAGGTTGGAAAGGGTGACACAACGTCCACTCCCATTGAGCTGGTCCTGGATGGGCTGCAGATATGCACCATTCCGCTGAAGAAATGAGGCCCAGGGCAAACAAGCGCAAGCCATTGGCTGAACATCACAATGACCTGCCGCTCTGCAGTCATAGTCTCGCTGCATGCAAGCCCGACCGATTTGTCACCGCAGCCATTGCGCTTTGACGCCCCGAAGTGAAGCCTGATGACAGGCAAAGATGCGGCATCGACATCCCGCTGTGCACTCACACAGAGTCCGCGCCCGCCGTGTCTCTTCTTTACCGGTCGTTTAGCCGGACATTCAGGGTGGCCAGGCACTATCCCCATTTCCGTGTGGTTTCATGAACCTGGCTGGTTGGCTTCTTGTGACAACCTGAGGTCAAACTTCAAGCGACCGCGAAAGAAGGACCAAGGTAAGTAGCTATGGTGGGATATGTTCACATTTAGTCCTGTAGTATATTCACAGCTCGGCAGTGCTATACTATAGAACTGTCAACGGTTATGACCATGGGTCTTGGCCCTGGATATACAAGTATTGTATGTCTTCTTGAAAAGACATGCCATCGCTTGATGTGCCTTTCCAAGACGATCGAGCCCAGGCTATCCTTTCATGGGCGATTCCCGAGATCTGTTTTCGGGATCAGCCTATCGATTCTGAGAGTCATAGCTCGATGTTTACCCTGTCTTCTCTCGTCGGTGCATATTTCTCTCCGAAATGAAGATCAACTCGAGCTTTACGACGTATAACCTCAAAGCGGAGTCACTCGCATCTGTGGTATTTTCTTCCCCAAATCATGTTTGATATTGGACACGATCGACCGTCGATTGAGTATGGATATACCCTCAGAGTCGTTAACCTGTCAGGGTCCTTCCAATCCAGAATTAACGTGGCTGGAAAAGGACAAATCCCAACACCATCCCCCAAGAGGCATTCATCTCCATTGATCAATGGCACAACCTCAACGATTAAGCTTGTCTGACCCAGGGCAAAAACCGGGGTCTGCATCCACAGAAGCACAACAGGACCCCCATCTCCTTACCGTCCCCTATTCCTCATCGTCTCTAGTTTGACGGCAAGACGCCTGTCAAAAAACACAGTCGGCTCCGTGGACTTGACTCGACTTGGATGATACGCTCAGGTCGCAACCTTGACGGTCGTACTCTATTGCTCCTTGCATACCTACCAGTTGCGGAGCATGCAGCACCGATATAGCCTCACCAACACGTTTAAAGGAGCCGCCTCACGAACCCTCGTCTGAACGCCCTGTGGTTTTGGAGACGCTTTTGATGCAGATGGGAGACAAGGCCAGGTCAATCCAAGACTCAAACCGTCCGAGTGGATTCAGCAGAGAAGCAGCGAACCCTTCCGAACCAACGAGTCAGCGATTTTCATCATCTGGCGGCTCTTCTGCATCATGTTGGCGGCTACGATTGGATGCGTGACGCTCGCTGCCGCCAACTCCCGACCGTCGTGTGGCCAGGGGCTCCAGTGTACTCCAGTGTTGCTGTCCCAAAGAGGCGCTTTCACCTGAAATGCAGCCCTCTCATTGGCCACCGCCACAATTTCAGTCTGTGCTTTGTCGGAACCTCTGCCACAAGATCATCCCCTGAAACGACATCGGATGCTAACATCAGGTGTTGTTGGCGAGTTCGAGTCGGATGTGAGTTTCATACTTTGGTCGTGAACCTCGACGACTTCTTCTCTCTTCCGCTTCTTCTCTCTCTGGTTGTTTGATCTGCGTATTCACCTCACCGTTCGTTCGTGTGACTGTTCCTTCTTTCCTTCTCGTACAGGTACGAGACGCACATCTCTCTTTCACGCGGTGTCGCTCATAATCCATCTCTCTCTTCCTCGGTCTCTATTCCTGCCTTTGTTCAACTTCAGTGTTGCTATGGGAGTATCTCCTGAGTCATCGATGCATTGAGACTTCGTCGATACTATTCATTCCTTCTCTTCGCCTCTCGACGAGGTTTGGCTAGTCCATTCATTACCGTATCCAGTTCCATCAGACGCCGGTCGTCCAGTAAACCCGATCTCAACCACCCGTCACTCCAAGGGGAATAATAATCAAGTATCGAAATATCGAAACCCGCCATAAAAGCAAATTCTTTACGCATTCTGGTCCGTACTCATCCACACGGCCACGATGTCGAACAAGGTCTTTCTCGCAACCGTCGCCGCCGACGTGCTCTTCCTCGCTTCAGGCCTCATGGAACTCATCTTCTCCCTGGTGGCTCGCAGCCAGATGAACGATACGCCCAGTAACGGTGAGGAGGCAACTCTGCATCTTCTTTACCAGCGATTTCCTCTCACCGCCGGTATCGTCAATGCCAGCTTCATCCTCCTCACATTCATTGCCACGATCCCGGGGCTCTTCATGCAGGCTCGTGGCATCCTCAAGATTGGAGGATACATGGTCACGTTCTGCGCCATCTTCACTTTGTGTGTTGGTGTTTTTCTCTGGGTCATGACGCTTCGTGTCAAAGGGGACTTTCTTAATGTTTATGTGGCTCAAGATCCGGATATCCAGAGCCTTATCCAAACTTCGGTACGTCCACGCAGCTTTTCCGGGATAAGGAAGATGAGTTGGGATGTGAAACTGATGCAAGTATTCGTACAGTTTGAGTGCTGCGGCTATACCAACAGCACCACACCCGCCTTCGTCACGGATACCACATGCCCCAGCCCGGCCGCCGCTGCTCTTCTACGCGGTTGTGCCACTGCTGTCTCCAGCTTCGCCAACATTCGCATCGACGACATCTTCACTGCGGTATTTGGCATTGTCGGTAGGTTCCATGTCCACCATTTTGTGGCACTCGCAAGATCCCGTAACTGACCCCTTTCGACTCAAGGCGTCGACGCTGCCCTCGTTCTCTGCATCGTTTGCCTCCTGAAGGAACGCAAAGAGCGCGAACGATACCGCCACATTGACGAAAAGACTGGCTTCCGCTCTTTCTAACCGCTCTTCCTCCTCCGTCCTTCCCTCCTCTCTGCTATTGATTGGCAGACGTGGGAGTCGCATCTCCATTCGCTTCCGTACCGTAATAGTCCACGCGTCCCCCTGCTCGGTCTTGTACGTTTGTATTCACTCCTACGATTTAATATTCCCCCTTCCCTGGACATGTGGTCCCATTGCTCTGGAGCAGTGGATTGGTACAGGTTCGATCCAGGGCGGTCCTTTGGTTTTTGTCGACGGATGGTTTTCTACGAAGCGAGTTCTTTCCGAACGTTGTTGCGAAATGTCACCCCTGTGGGTTGTGTGCTCTATATAGCAATGTTACCGCAGTAAAATCTAAAAGAGATATTTTGATCAAAAAAGGCTAAACCAATAAAACAAGTCATTGAAAAAGACGCTCGTTGGGGGGTGGTGGTGATTTCTTTCATTTCCAATCATTTCAGATTCCTATCACACGTTTCCAGACACAGTAACGCCCAGCGATCGGCTACTCTCCGTTCGCGATGTTTCCACCTCTTCCAGCTCCAGCTTCGGCCCCTCGGCCATGATCCTCTGCCTGTGCCAGGGCCCAACAAACATGCCCTGGGGGTCGACCTCGTCCCGGACGGCGCGGAAGCTCTCCAAGTCCTTGCCGTAAAAGGCCTCAATCTCGGCGCGGCTCGCCTCAAAGTTCTTGGCCCAGTGGGGACGGCCTCCGAGGTCCTTCATGAGCCACTCGAAAGCCTCGTAGTACCGCTCGCGGCACGGGGGGTTGCGGCTGTACGGGCGGTAGAGGGTTGCGTTGAGGTACAGGGTCGGGCCGTCCTCGTCGGTGGGGTCGAGGAAGGGACGGACGTCGTCGGCGATGGTGGTGTCACTGACGCGGACTTCTACGGGAGCGTGGACGTACAGGCCGTCGGCGGAGAAGGGGATGTTGTGCTCTACGTAATCGGGGTCGTCGGGAGTTAGATGGTTCAGCCAGGAACTGAGGCGTCTCAGAGCCTCGGGGCCCTTGTGCAGAGGAATGGCCCATTCATTGACGAACTGAGAGTATAGGCAGTTCATCATCAGAGCTTTGCTGCTGGGCTGGACGCCGCTGGTCTTGGACCCGTTGCGGAAGCCGTACTGCCAGCCAAAAACCCACCATTCGACCCAGGGCAGGATGCGAGGAACGAATTGCGCAAAATAGAGGAGGTTCTGATAGGTGTAGTATCCCAAGCCGTCCTGGTAGGTTCTTCGAACACGAGTTTCCTCCTCGTCCGTCTTCTCAGCCTCCCACACGACCGCGCGTCTGGTGTAGGGGAACCACCAAACCCTTACAAACTCACTCTGAGTCCAAAGATCGTCTTCCCATGAGTTGAACACACTGAGGTCAGTGTCAATGGTCTGCTCCCACTTGAGAGTGAATGCGGGCACGGCCTGGAAAGTGACCTCGGTAATAATGCCCAATGCGCCCAGGGATAGCAGCGCGGCTCGGAAGAGCTCAGGTCTTGTTTCAGCAGAGCAGTCAACCGTCTTTCCGTCGGCGAGAGTGATTTTGAGGGAGAGAATGTCGGAGGACATGAGGCCGTGCAGAAGACTGCTTCCATGCGTTCCGGTGGAAATGGCGCCTGCAATGGACTGCTGGTTGATGCTGCCCAGGTTTGGCATGGTGAGCCCGTGCTTCTCGAGCTCCTCGCAGAGCGTGTACAGCCTAATTCCACTCTGCATGGAAACAATGCCCGTCTGCTTATCCACCGAGAGGACCTTGTTGTAGTTGTCGAGGTTGACAAGCCAGCTCGAGGTGCACGTGATGTCGGAGGGGGAATGGCCGCAGCCGGAGACGACGAGACGTCTCCGGGACGCGCGAGCTAGGTTGACGGCTTTTTCGACTTCGGCGAGGGACTCGGGCTGGATGTAAAGCTCGGGGAAGGAGGAAAAGGTGCGCGCCCAGGTTCTGTGGACGTGGTCCAATTTGGCCCGGAAGGCGACGCCGTCCGCGTCGGCGCCGAGGGAGAGATCCATTGTGCTGCACTTGAAGCGAGACAAGGAGATGGGAGCAGGCAAAATTCGATCAGATCCAAAAAGTACGAGGTTGTGAATACGTGGACAAAGGGTGAAGGCGGGTTGTTGTTCTGGTCAAGGGAGAAGGGAGGGAAGAGGAGGGGCAAATGAAGATATTTGGAGGGGGGGAAACCGGAGGCCGGTATACAAAATATTGCGTAGAGGTAGGTAGGTAGGTACCGCGTCGAGGCAGTAAAACAGCAAGTTAGGTGGTTACTCAGTGCCGACTACAGTGCAACAGTGCAACAGCGGTTGAGTGGTTGTAGTTGAGTGGCTGCCAGCCTCTTCTTAACCTTACGATTCCGAACGGTGCTCCACTTGGGCTCCGGCAACCCGCGAGGGCGGCTAAAGCCCACTTTGGGAGTCGCAAGTTTGTCTAGAGCCTGCGCTGAAGCTGGTTGTGCATCAATTGCAGCCTGGCATATTTACGGGTGCGTGGCATTGGGTTGGCACGAGGAAGGGAATTGGAGCCAGGGCGAGGTTATATAGGAGTCAGCTGGGGGAGGCAGTCATGATGGCTGCTGTGTGGTGGGTGGTGGGCGGTGGGCGGTGAGAGGGGTGAGGGGGAGGGGGAGGGGAGGGGAAGCCCAAGGGCCAAAAGCCGCCAAACGGACATGGATCTCGATTCACGCGACCGCTAGGATGAGGGCCCAGTGATCCAATGGGGGGAGGGGACTACGGCGGGATGAGGCTACACAGAATTGAATGAAAAATTATGATGCTGCCGAGTAAATATCCCGGATACCGCGTTGACAGGGCTCCGTTCCCAAGACAGGCTGGCCATGTGAGTGGGATCGGAGGGTTCACTGTTTCTGCCAGACGGGCCAGCTGCTGATTGGACATGCTGCCCTTCTCTACAAAGCCTACAATGCCTGCAACGCCTGCGACGCCGGGGGGGATCAATGCCGAGGATCTTGATACGCAAATTAAGCAAAAAAAGGGCAAAGCGTCAGCCCGCGAAGAGACTCGGTCCCTTGGACCTTGGACGATTGACCGCCGGAACGAGGGAGGGGCCGCTGCGCGCGTGAGCGGTCGTGCATAACGTTGGGGCACTGCAGGGGCCGCGTCTTTTCATTTGATGGTGTCATGGACTGTGTCCCTAACCCTGTTGTTACTACCCGAGAGACTGAGGCTATTCCGGGTCATCGGTGGTTGAAGAGGAGAAGATGTTGAAAGAACTTGGCCTTGAGTTTGGAGGTGAAGGTCTGCGACATGTCCAAAGTTGTTGAGCAGGATAGAGAAGTATGTACGCTCCCTTTGCCAAGATAAGGATGAGTAGTTCAGTCAACGGGAAGAGTCATCAGCTGTCCATGCAACCTTCTTGTACATCATCTGATCACGCAAAACCAAGTGAATACGGACATGAAATAGTGCATGAGCCAATCCGCTGGCCCATTAGGGACTTAGCTTACACAGCCTCAAAGTGTTTCAGTCGTTCTCAAAGATGGGTCTGACGCCAGCCTTTATTTAGTACCTACCCTATGCCTTGACGAGACGCAATGCCGTCTTCGGGCGTTAGACCCTTGGGTGTCT
>JALNIO010000847.1:19200-40663 GCA_023509875.1 Rugonectria rugulosa | reverse complement strand
AAAAAAAAAAAAAAAGCAAAGGTGGTCCGGAACATCAATCCGCAACGTAAAGAAAACTTCCCAGCCAAGCCGGTGGCGGAGTCGAGGGCTGGGCTGGATGGGCTAGACCGGGGGGTTTGGGGGGTGGAGGCACAAGTGCAGACCTGAGGACAAATGACTTGGGGGGAGGTGACATAAGTGACGGATGAGGAGATAAAGAAGACAGGAATGGGCCCAGGTACCTAGGTATGCTTGTCGCAAAAGCAAAAAAAAGACGTGAAGCAGAGAACGTGGCTGGCGAGTAAGGTGAGAGTTTCCATGCTCTGTAACAAAGGTGAGAAAAAAAAGCACATGTCATTATTACAGCTCGCCTCCATTATTGATATTTTATTGCGACATTTCCCTCCACCTATTGTCGGATGTAAAAGGTACGGTGTAGAAATACCCAGAACCTCTCAACAAAATTCGACAGCATGTACGAATACGTGCTCGGTACCCAGGTACTTGTGCTATGCCGTGTGCTGAGCTTCATTCCTGGGGGCCCCATGGGGAAGGCAGACTCCGCACTTTGGAGAAGGAATCCCACATTTGAATCCACTGACACTGGTTCTCCTGTTTGTTGAAGCGGGGGTGTCCCCCTCCTTGCCTCCCTACCTCCTTCCTCTGCAGGGCAGGGAGTGCCAGTGCGAGTGCACTTGTGCACGGATTTTTAGTGTCATCATGAGTCCTCTTCGTGCCATGTTGACTCAACAGCAAACAGAGCGCGGGCTGCAGAACCAATCAACATGTAGGGAATTCGGGTCAGCCCCCGGTGATCGGGGCTGGGACGAGCGTTTTGACTGTCCATAATCCAGTGTACATGCAGGGCATTCTTGGCGGCGGCCACCAAGCGCACCGCACCTACCGAGACTGCCCAGTAAGATAGCCATTGGCGATTGAGCCGTGTCGCACCGCCCTGCCCCCTCTGATTCGCCCGCCTCGATCTTGTGGACGGCGGTCCCTTCCCTTGCTTAGGTAGGCAGGTAGGCACCTTGGCACCCAAGTAGGCAAGTAGGTAGGTACGGAGTTTCCAGCAAACAAAGCGTCCCGGGAGAAGTTTCCCTGCTGGTCTTGGGGGTTATCTTGCCGGTCCGAGCCAGTCCAGCACGCCTTCCTGTGCTCACCTCACTCAGACAGTCCGAATAGGTAACTAAGTACCAGCCGTAAGCCGTCACGTCCCAAGCTTCTCCATTGGGGGAAGAGCAGTACCTACCTCATACCAGATTTAGAATGCCGTCATGCGTTGTGACTTCCGTTTGTCCCGGCTTACTTGAACGTGAGTGGATACTTGAGTACCTACTTGAGTACCTACCTTGGCATGGCAAGTAGAATTTCCTGACTCATCACATCCAAGCCTTGTCCCTGCTCAATACATGCAACATGTACGTCGTGTCCATGTATCCATACGTTTCTCAACCACGAACCATGTTTCCTCTTTTCGTTTCTCTATTCTTGTTTGCTTTTGACGGAAGGTCGCCGACTGTGACTCCCTCGATCAATTTCTGATGACGTTACAATCTGCCGATTTCATTATTTCCCTACTGGTGGCCTGCACAGAGCATACTCGTTCATCTCCGCCCCGGGATTCGATCTTGATCCTGAATCTCCTCTCCTCCGAATATGCGGTATGCAGAGCAGTTTGTTATGCATATATTATTATTTTACGATTTTCATATTACTTTACGCACCTCAAATTCGTCTTCACAGTGTTTCATTTGTTCAAATTTGATCCATTGACAAAGTCCTCGACCCAATTCGATCCCATTGCCTCAACTCGTGCTTCTCCCCTTCAGATTTACTTATGACGATCTAGATACCTCGTGTCTCGTTTCATGCCTCTCCTATGACGATCTATCACCCCTTATCTACCTAGGTAATTATTTCCTTCCCGATCCCAGGCTTCCGTACCCCAACGCCGTAGAGGTGCTCCTCTCCTTCTCCACAGCCGCTCGACGCGTTGTTGACTTCAGAGCTTACAACTAGCTGATGTGGAGGTCGGGGGATGGGAATGCGGGCTCTTTACGCTGTATGAGAGATGAGACGGTGACGGAGCAAAGGAGATGCGAATGATTCCCCGCAAAAAGTTCTCTTATGACGCTTGCAACTTCATGCAGATGCCCTCTCAATCACTGCATTGGCACTTACGGGGGCCATGATACGACATAACGAGAAAAGGCGGTTACTTGGAGGTCATCAGAGCCTCATAGGGCCGAGGCCAGGTATACCGTCTACTTCGCCCATACATCCAACCCTCTTTCCCGTCCGCCAGGTTGGTCGTCAGCAGACTTGTTACTGCATGGCCAAGCCATTGCCACACTGTGCTATGCCTAGTTGCAGTGTAACACTCCGGTACTTCGAATGAACCCACCTAGCTCTCACAAGATGCCATGTGCTTTAACAAAGTTATCGCTTAACAACTAAACGCGTCCTCCCACTTCTCCCACCCTCCTACTCCCACCTCTCCCACAAGACACCAGTCAGGAGTGTGCTGATCAGCCTCCGTGAGGGTCAGAGCCCCTGTCGATGCATCCTTTGGCGCTAGCACACCAGGCTGTGTTGGGGGTGCTTCTTGGCTACCTGTATTCGCACGTATCCTTTCCAGGTGAGATACCACCGAGTCCCAGCCGGTCACAGACTTCAATCCGTCAAGCTCGAATACTATCGTCGCTGCGTAGGCTTACCTCGGGCCATGAAGAGACGGCCTCGGGATGTTTGAAGATTAGCGCCGGCTGAGACAAAGGCAGTTGATTCGGGTGGGAAGACTTTCCAATCCTGTCACAACCAGAACAAAATACCGAAAACTAGGGAACAGCTGTAGACAGAGAGCCAGCCCGTGGCCGGCTGGTGTGGAGGTGCGGAGAGTGGGAGCTTGTAAGCTTGCCGGCGGCGTGTGTGGGGTAGATTTCGCGTGTCCTCTGATGCCCCGGATATCGTCTCGGCTCAGCAATCAGTCTCGTTCCCGTCAGGATCGTATGAGGTTCGGGTTTGAAGGTACGGCAGATCTTCTTTTGGTTGGGGGGAAACGGCTCGATCGTCCCCTGGAGGTGTGTGTGCCTTACTCGCAACTCCTTCTTTCCTACTTCGTCTTCCCTTATTTGAACTTCGCAGCTCTCGCCTCTTCCACATGGGTTTCGAGATACCTCCCCCATGATATGATATGACTCCGTTCCTTGATTTCAGGCACGTCTAGTCTATCCGCCAGTGGCTTTTCGTGCCTGGAACCTTTCCGATGCTTTATGCAACTAGTTGTTTGGGAACTGACTCGTCCAGGCCAACTTGGCCAATTCCCCGCCGTTGGGTTGAAAAAACGAACGATTTCAACTAAAAACACTGCACTAAAAGGCAGAACAATTATCCATCTCGAAACTTTGTTATCTCAACCGCGAGTTGGGGCTGGTTCTTGTCTCCTTGGATCAGACCCTCATGTACACACGACTTTCTGAAAGCTCATCCCCAGAAAAGTCTTGACAAGATCATATCCGGGGTAAATAAGATTGTGGGGTTGGACAAGTTAAAAAACCCCGGAAAAGAGAGGAAACATGACCCAACCGGACCCCAAGGCGGGTTTTTTTCTTTAGGTCTGGGGTACGCGTGATCTTGAGTCCGGGGGAGAACGATGACATCTCGGGTTCCTCTCTTCTCGATCTTGTCTACCAAGATTTATCCGAAGTTGAAGAACTACGCTACGCAGCAGACTTTGGCAGGACCCCGAGCCTACTCCGAAGTTTCAAGCTGGATTTAGAGCAATTATGTCGGAACGACAAGTGACTTGGAACTGTTGGGGGATGGGGGCCAGAAGCCGTCACTAGGACATCCCTTGTATTCGACTTTACTCCGTTGTACTCTTCGTACAACAGTCAATCGCCGGTTGGAAAAAGTGCAAGACCACGTTCTATTGGACCGTCTCACTCTTCTGTTTCCCCTTGGGCGGCACCTTGGACGACCGTATTCGTCCGTGGTATTCACCCATCGCCATCCTGCAATGCGGCTACCTGTACTGTACGTATTCGTGCATGATGTTCCAGCAAGGGGGGTTCAAGTAAGAGACCATTACGGTGCACAGCGCAACTCAACATCAGCCAATGTGCAACGTTTGGCAGAGTGGTGCAAGTCTCCGCTCTGTCCTTCGTCTCCTTCTCCTCCCCCCTCCCCCAATCCAGCTCGCCCTCCTTCTCGGGCCTGGGAAGCGTCAGCGCCTTTTTCGCTCCCTTGCTTTATTAGCCGTCCCGTTGTCAACCCTGGAGGGAGTACCCGACTTCACCGCTCTCGCTTCCCAGCTGGACCAGCCGTTGTCTCATGCCTTCGGCCCTGACCCTCTCTCCCTCGTCGAGTCGCCCAAAGGCGCACCTGTCCACCCATTTGCCGATGCCATGCTGCAGCACGTTTCTCGCCCGAAGCCGGCTGCCCTGGACGTGTCCCACCGAGCCGTGCAGGGTCATGCGCTCCTTGCTGGAGCTGTACACACCGCGGTGAAGGATGTTGTTGTTGTAGAAGACAATGTCTCCCGGCTCCAGCTGGACGACGAGCTGGCCAGGCAGCGTCTTCTCAAACGGACCGGCGCTCCGTTCCACGTCGGTCCTCGGCCGCCTGTGGGAGCCTGGCACCACGACCAGGGAGTCGTCGTCGTAGAGTGCAAAGTTGTACTGGGCGTGGTACGCTGGCCTGCCCAAACGCTCCATCTCCTCTTGGGGCATAGCCTCGGCCGGGATATCGTCGCGATGCCACCTCAGCTCGAAATCCTTGTCGGGCCTCACGAGCATGTTGAACAGCTCCATGACGAGCTGCTCGTCGTCGCAGCGCAGCAGCTGCTTCACGATGCCCAGGATGGCCTCGGAAAAGTACAGCTCCGTGAAGCCCTCGTGGCCCGGCAGGTCCGGGCTCATCAGGTGCTGCACGCCCCAGATGCCGTGCTCCCGCGCCGCGCTCGCGTCCCACGGCGGGAACTGCTTGCCCACGGTCCGGACGTGCGGCCATCCGCCCCCACGGGCGAGGTCCGTCGCCTTGCTGCTGGCCGCCCGCAGCTCGTCCAGCTTGGGACCGCTGACAATCTTCTTAACGACGACGAAGCCGTCCCGTTCCAGCTGGGCCAGATATGCTGAGGTTTGCTGCTCGGCTGACATGACGTGCGTATGTGGAGTAAATTGAACTGAGGGACAAAAGGCGGGCAATATTGCGTCTCTGCTGCAACGCACAGTACAACGTATGTAAGGTAAGGCACGTACAGGTTTGTGCACTGTAATCAGTTTGTGGTTCGAGTTCCCCGATACTCTTCTTCGGCCCAAGGGCTATATGCTAGACGTTTTGACTAGAAAAGCGGATGGGAGGAAGGATACGACAAAACTTGAGGATCCTTGTCAAAGACGGGAGTTTTCCTAGGTCTTCTCTTGTAATCACAGCTCAAAACTCTTGAGAGGAAGCAACTGAGCTCTTTTAATGAAGAGGGGGGAGAACGGAGGGGGGGGATACAGCGGGCTAATAACGTGAGCTGCGCGACCAACCTCGAGTGAAGAGGAAACGCACCCAGATCCTATCTCTATCTCCATGTGGGGAAGCCCGACACGGAGATGGTTTCTGCGTGGGCGGTACCGTCCGTAGCAGTGCACCTCGGGTCGTATTGTAGAAGGCAGGTGATGGGTCATGACAGGTAACGTTAACCTTGAATCATCACGGCGAGATAAACATGGTTCTGAACTTGTGATTATGTAGCAGAGGAGAAACAAGAGACATGGACTCCTGAGGGTTTTTTTTTTCAATGTAAGCGTTCTTGATCCTTGTCGTCATTTATCCTTGTCCCAACCCATCCATGATTTTGTATTCAACGTGAATTCCTGAAAGATGCCTTCTTTGTTTCTCAGCCCAGTAGTTCTCAACCTCGCCTTTCTACTCGCAAGCCGACGCCGGCCACCGCACCGCAAAACCCCTCACCGTCTTCTGAATGTCGAGGTCGCCCGGGTCGTTGTCGAAGAGGGGCTTGTCCAGACGCCTCTCGGCGACCTGCTCAACCTCAAAGCCCTGTTCGCGGGCAATGTCGAAGAACTTCTCGTCCGCCTCCTTCTTCCACGGCCGGTACGAGGTGAAGAAGACGTAGGCGACGCTGTCCCGCGACTTGCGCAGGGCCTCCCGGATCGTCTTGACCAGCGCGCCGTGCTCGCTGTGCCGGAAGAGCAGGTCGGCGAGGACGAGGACGTCGAAGCGCTCGGTGCCGGGCCCTGGGCCGGGGTTGAGACGCGCGAGGAGCGGTTCCGAGTCGGCGCCCCAGACAAAGCCGACGGCATCCACAGCCTTGGATATGCGGCCGCGAGGTTCGACGGTCTCGTCGCAGGCGTCGATATTCTTCTGCATGACATTGACAATGTCCGGATCTGGATAGTCCGTCATGACCACCTTGCGAGCGCCGAGGATACCGGCGACCAGGGAAGGTAGGCCAGAAGCAGCACCGAGCTCGAGCACCGTACGATCGCGCACGCGAGATGGCTCATCCTCGAAGTAGTCAGATATCATCTTGGAGCCGTTCCATACAATGTGGGCTTCCGTAGGGCTAGATCCCACCAGACGTAGAGTGATGGTTTTACCCGACTTCATGGTGAATATCTCTTCTTTATGAGGCGGTGTCGGGGGGTAATAGTCCTCTGGATCGTCCATCAGACCGTCGAACCCGTACTGCTCATCGTTGGCCATTTTGCAATGTTGTGTGTTTGCTTTCCTGCGCAGGTGTTATGTCTGGTCCAATACCCAAGGTTGTCGCAGGGAGGTGTGAGATATCGCTGTGAATCCCCTGTTCCCTTGTTCAGCTACTTGCAGTTCCGAAACTAGATGTTCCGCTTGGTCAACTAGATTTTATAGCCTTGACGTGCCTTGTCCCAACGTTGAATTTGCTTCCTTCGTCGGTCGTTGTTGATGATGAAGAGTTTGATCAGAGTGGGCCGAATTGCTGCTTCCACAGTGCGTCAAAAGTAACTACCGATACACAGCAAGTGGTGCTGACAAGTTGATGCCATCAAAATAACACATGATAGATAGGTAGGTATAGTTTTCCGAGTCGCACGTTCGATAGAAACACGAGTTCGAAAGCCATCAGATACTTGCAGTCGCCGCATGTGCGTAATTCCAAACTCGAAATACTGTCATCCAAAACGCGCCCGCGCCAGCTCCTTCAGCATGCTCACAGTCCCTTCTTCCCTCTCTTTCCAGGCTCTGCGCCTCTCTTCCATCTCTTCCATTTTAGCTCTCTCAATCTCCTCGCGGCGAATCTCTCGTTCAGACTTGCGCTTTTGTTCCCGTTCCTTGGCGCGCTTGTACTCCTGGAGCGAATCTCCGCCGCCCATTAGTTCACCTTCACCGACTTCCATCCCAGGACTCTTCTCACGAAACGAGCGCATCTTCTCGTTTACCATTTGCTTCTTCTCAAGCTGCCTTTCGCGCGTGCCTGCTTCAGCTCTGGGCACCAAGTCATCAAGGCGTTCTTTTTGCAGAGCACGATCAGCCTTGCGAGCTGCGCGAAGCTCTTCGATCGAGGCCTGCTTCTGTTCTTCATCCAGTTCCGCGCGGAGAGAAAGATCTTGAAGTGTCGGAATCCCAGGGCCTGCGCGGCGGCCAGAGCTCGATTCAGGGAGAACAGGACCATAATCGTCATCGTCGCTGCCGTCATCTCTCTTCTCTGGTACTTGATCCATCTCACCACTTCCTTCAGACCCGATCGGCTCTTTCCTTCGTTGGGTTGGTGGCGGTGCCTCTTCCATGATGCGGGCAAACATTTCTGGGTCATACCATCCCTCCGCCAGCTCGCCACGATTCCATTTACCCACGAAGCTCTTCCATCTTCCCTTCACCTCTCGCTCGTCCATCTCATCGATATTCTTCTGTTTCTGAAGTCCCAGATACCTGGCTAACAGGGGCTCAAACGTTGGCAATTCTGCTTTGGACAATGGCCGAGCTGAGAAAGGTAGGCTGAGGTTAGGCAGGGGCTCATTTGAGCCCTTGGCGTGGTCACGATGTTTATGAGATGATCGATGATGTCTGGAAGAGGAATGGCGATCGTCACTGTCTCTTGGAGGCCGATCATGTCGTGATGAGCCAGTTTTGGTTCTCTTGCGATCCGGAGATCGTGAGCGTAACTCCCTTCGCCGAACGTCGCGGTCCTGGCTTCTCCTGTCATCCCATTCGCGTGATCGATATGGCCGATGTGGTGACCGACGACGAGAGTCGCGTCTGTCATCCATGGTGAAAAGAGAGTAAGTAGATGTTTGCCAAGATAGAGATACTACTGTTCAGCAGTAGGTTAATCGTTTCAAGAAGTCATGAAGAGGACGATGATGATGATCCCTTGAATATTAATCAAGGGTCGAATCTTAGATTTGTCCTGGACGCTGCACAGTGCGCCCCGCCCTTTTACTCTATCTGGGTACCTAAGGCATCCCAGGACTTACCTTATTGGCACATATATCTAGGGTATCCAGTGTCAAAAGTTGGGTGATACGAATCCCTCATTCATGCTTCGTCTTGAGTAAGAAATGAAAAGGTAAGTCGCCTACATCTGTGTGTCATTTTCGGTAAATTCAAGACCCGGAGATGTCCAGAATCTAAAGCACCAATTTAGAAGATAAAACATTGCTCTTATCTGGTAGATACCCATCACTTTACTCTCATCATCCACATGGCTAAATATGCAAACATACGCAAGGCAGATGGAGGCACCGTATCATCAACAGGTCCAGAGTTGAGGGTTTCATAATCTTCGTACCCAGATCTCTTCTGAAATTGGGTGTCCTCTGCATAAAATACTTCGTGGCCGTTCTGCTATGAGTCTGCCTCATCCTCGATCCATCTCACAGGAAGGGGTATCACAAAATCCAAACGTCTGGGTCATTAAAACAACTCTCCCTAGGTAGCTTGCTTCTTTCCACATACCCTTCAACGTATTTGCATAGACCTCATTAAACGGTTCGGTATTTCAGTATTTCCTCTTATTGTTAGTATTTTCAAAGATACTGAATGTCTCGCACCATTGATAGTCCAACGACGTCTATTGAATGGTCCAATGTTCATGATGACGATTGGTTCCCATTCTCAGCTATTGGCTCTTGATTACCGTGTATCACACACCCTAAACACTGGCAATCGTCATCGCAGGGGCAGCTGGCTGTGTCACCACCACACGAATCCCCAAATTGGTAATTAACGAAGAAGAAATCGCTGGCAGAGAGTGCCTGTTCTTCGCTCATCCCTGAAGCAGCATCTGATGGAGTTTCGGGCGCGGTTGGCGACCTCGTTCCTTCAACCGATGCCACAACAGGTGTAGTCTGAAGCGTCGGTGACTCTCTCTGAGTCACGATCTCGTTAGGCCCGTGGCCATTCGTTTGGGAGTGGTGCTGAGATTCGTCCATCATGCTCTGCCATGCGGATCGTACGTAGTTTTGGGTCGCATCGTTGTATGGGTGAGCTGCACAGCCTATGCACTGACAAGATGCGCCACAGCTACATTGGTGAGAGGTTCCCGAAGCTGACTGAGTCACGTTTTGAGGCTGATAAGCAATACTGCCAGGAGACATGCCATATGGCGCTGGCATTGCGCCCTGAGCAGCAAAAGTCATTGAGGCCATGACTTGTCTCCATTGTTCTGGTTGGAGAGGTTGCAAGAAAGATCCATATTGAGGCGGGTAGGTAAAAACCGTTGGTTGAGGATAGTAACCATACATGCCATTTGGCAGAAGCATTGGTGTTTGAAAAGGCGTCACCATAAATCCATTCGTTGCAGGAACGTTAGGAATAGGCAGGCCGTCGGGTTTGGGGTCCGTCTTGGGTGAGTTGAATTTGGGAGAACAGCAGCTCCTTGTCTTGGACTCATCCGTCACGTCCGGACTGGAAGCTGCTGTTGAAGACTGAGTTGTCGGAGGAGCTGTTGTCGAACCGCTGCTACCACCACCACAGCAGGACCCGGCCTTGGCGACTGGACGTTCACCATTCTCCTGCGCCTGAGGGTTCTGTATGGGCGTGGTATGCCCATTAGATACACCATTGGAACTATCTGAGCTGATCATTGGCGGGGGCATTTGCGGTGGAAACATTGGATAAACCACTGGGCCAAAGGGGGTTTCAGCCGGCACCATTCCCATAGCGCCAAAGGCAGACATATCAGGCACTGGAGTCGTAGGTTGCTGCACGCCATTATAGGCAGGTATGACATTCAGCATGTTTGGGTCCATTCTCTCGATTGCGCCGGGATCGACAGACTGCCTCCGACTCGAGTTCGAGGCATTGCTCTTGTTAGCCTGTTTCTGTATTCGGTATGATGGATTCGTGTTTTTGGAGGGACTTTGAGGTGTGACGTCTTTGGATGAGTCGCCATTCTCGTTCTTCAAGCTGGCAGATTCGGCTGGCTTGGTCCCACAGTTGCATTTTTGCTTCCTCGGAATAGCGGCTGTAACCTGCGCGCAGGAGCAAGGACGAGACGCTGGGTGAGGACAGGTACTGAGTGGACGGCCTGGTTTCCTCACGGGTACCATCAGTCGTTCGTTGGCGTGGGTACATTTGGTTGAGCGATGGCCGCGAATGCAAGGCTCGCTAGGGGCACCAGAGTCAGTAACAATGGTTCATCCAAAAAGCGCAGACACATGCTAGGATCTGTAATGGAGTGCATACCAGGCCATCTTTTGTCCGTTTATGAGAGGCATGGTAGACTGTAGATGGTATGGTCCGTCCAAGAGGGTTCAGCGCGGATAATTGCAGTTGTCGAGGACGCTCGGCGGTTCGCGCAACTATTGCGCCTCGAAGAAGGGCCTACAAAGGCGCTCCGCCTACAAAGAAGTGGATTGACGACCGTCCCTTGTCAACATCAAGGCGAGTAGAGTACTTCCTGTGCGTCGTTCGTTTTAAATATTCGGGGCTTTAGGGCGCAATGATAGGTAATGCAAAATCCAAGATGTTCCCGGTTATGGCGCAAAGAACCTGGTCGGCGTGGTTCGGATTTGAGTGACGGCGCTCGTGTCGGGAAGAATTCGAGCAGGCGGGAAGCGAGAGGTGGGAAGCGAGAGGGGAGGCGAGAGGTCAGAAGCGATCAGGGAATATAGCAGACGGGCGATCGGTCGCGATTGAAAGAAAGAAATGTATTGTCATGTACAGTCGTTAAGGCGTGGCCAGGTAGCCGTAGTCATGAAGCAACAAGGAAGGATGTTTGTGAAGAAAAGACGAAATCCGAGACAAGGACCAGACTCGGCCCAAGATCAAAGCAGTCTCGGAGCCACTTCTACTACCTTTAGCTCAGGTAGGTACTGTCGGTACTCCAAAAATGGAGGTCAGGAAGGCAGGCACCTTCTGTATTCTCGCTGCTCAGCTCAGCAGAGGAAGGAACCAAGAACATACCATGAAAACAAATGCGACGGGTGGGAAGGAGCCCGCTTGAGGCGAACCTGCCCGCTAACTCCCTCCGCTGAAACCCACTCAACCACTTCGCCCACCAAGACTCGGCTCTCGCTCACTAAAATAAGGCATCACCGTTACTCTTACGGCCAGTACACAACCTTACCATGGTACATCGAACTCGCCAACCAGCAGTCGTCCATCCACTTCGTCTCTCTATCGGGACTCGTTTTGATGGATCAATACTTCTTCCCATCGCTCCCTCTGTCCACCACACTACAGAAAGCCGTGTCAATCCCTTCATTCATCCCGTTGCATCGCCCCGCGCAACTCACACATCCCCATCTCCATCTCCGTTCCCATCAGCATCCACTGTAAGTCCCCTTCACCAGAGCAGCAAAGCAGAAAGGCGGCCAACCGCAGCAAGATCCAGCCCACCCCCACCTGCGAGGGGTCAACTATCGTTCATCTTCACGGGTCGGCTAAGCCCGAGTAGGCACTTGCTCTGCACCACAGGCCAACTAAAGCTTTGTATTGCAGGCTGACCATTCTGCGTCTCAGGACCTGGCCCTTGGACCCTTGGAGTCGACTTCCGTCCCTCCACCCTATATGGATTTGTAACTAATGATTTAGTTACATCAAGATGGCGTTTACAAAGCCGTTGCAAATACTCAGCAAGCCAAATGTGCGATCCTGTCCGCGTCCTTTACCCATTTTTTGAGCGGTCAAACTGAACAGGTCTCGTTCGGGCTCGGTGACCATATCCCGTCTCAGCGACCTGGATGACTGACGCCTCCTCTCACTCCCTAAACGCCAGACCTGTTAAGCTAGTGTGTTGCGTTCCATGGTGAGTGGGTATGAACGCATGTGGTAATCCGTCGCCAACGTGGTGGATGTGAGGAGCGCAAACATTCCACGAAAAGGGTTGACCGTTGAAGAAGTCAAGCAACTATATCAACTACATCACCAACGCCGTTTTTCGATAAAGCATCGACTTGGTCTATTTCATAGCTCCTCAGGCCTCTCTTCTCTGCTCCATTCCCTCTTCCTGATACTTCTTTTCCTCACACCATCCATCACTTGCTCTCTCCACCTCCAAAACCGAGCCGCAGTCTCCATCAGGCCAACCCATCCGAGTGAGCAAGTTTCCATTGGCTCACGGCAGCATCACCACCACCACTGGCATCCACGCACATCCATGACCCATGGCTTAGTCCACTCACAATATCCGAGATGTGCATGGATTGGTCTCTGGGTTCAGAGGTTCAACGGCCTGATCCCGTCACCGTTCACTGGATGTTGCCTCTCCGTCACATCGCCATTATGAGATTCTCCTTCAGCGCGGAACGACCGTGCACAAGTACTGCCCGTCTCGTTGTCCTGCGGATAGTAAGGTAATTACATGGGCACCGATCCTAGATCTCCCTCAGGGTTCTCTGCTTAATGAGGCTACTTTCCGGGCAAGGCAGCTCACGTTTGGCCATTTATTGAAGTATGAGGCTATGAACTGCTCTACGAGTTGCTACGTTTTATTATCCGTCTCGACAGCCATGATTGCACTTGTCAAGCCGTCTATGCTTGGGGGGAGCCTCATAGTCTCCTTCCTACTCGCCGATAGCACATCACCACTGATACCATAACCAACCAACCAGTCCTACTCCTCATTGTGAAAAGTGTTGTCCTCAAATTTGCGACTGGGTGTCATTCCGCGGCGAAGCCACGTACCTGTGGTCACCAGCGGTTTCGGTATAAAGGCTTACAAAGCTTTCTCATATCGTATCTCATGAAATCAGAAATCCTACTCTGATTCAGATTCGGCAAACATATCAGCAGCACGCATCCTCTTCCGTGGGGGTCCCCCAATCTTGGATGTGTCTTGGTACTGCTCTGACCCCGATTCAGGCTTCTCTGGCACGTTACTCGTAGGTTCCTTTGCCATCGTGGCTACATCCTCATCCATTGGTTCCCCGGCGAGGTCATTCTCGTCGATTGGTTGTCCCTCAATGTCGTCCTCGTCAATCGGTTCACCCTCAACATCATCCTCATCGATTGGTTCTCCTTCCACATCATCGTCTTGGATGGGCTCTCCTGCCACATCATCTTCATCAATTGGTTCGCCGGGTACATCGGCTTCCTTTTCTGAGACAGGCAGCATTCGTCCAGAGGAAACAGCTGCGTCGCCATCAATCACTTGTGCTGACTCGACAGCTTTCCATTTGCCCTTCTTCTCCGCATTGTCTGTCTTGTCTTCAACACTCAGAGTGGGCGGGTGCTCAAAGGTCCGCACAAACAGGTTCTGGCTCTCATTGGGGAAGACGCACCATCCCTCCCATAGATTCAGTACCAAATTGATGCTTCTTTTCCACTTTTCTGCTCGCAAGCGACCCCATTTGAGCCTCTCGGCCATCAAGCCCAGTGTCTCGAAAATTCTACCCTCTTTCAAAGCCGTTTCGAAAAGTTGCCGGAAACGCCATGCATGCCGTACATTGGATGTTGAGGAGGACGATAGGATATCGTTCACAATATATAAGCCCACTAGACTCGCGGCGCTGACATCGATGCCTTCGCCAGCAGGCCCTTCGTCTTGGCCAGCGCCGGGCTGAGTATCCTTGGTTTCCGGATTCCTATCTGGATTGGCACGTGTGAGTGCAAATGGTGTTACCACGTTGGAAACTATCATATCGACCACCTCGTCAACCCCACGACTGGAGTGAGCAATGGCAAATGCTGTGACTCGGGCAATATCCCCTTTTCGTAGTTTGGATATTGTTATTGGTAACCGGGCAAGGAGATGTGTAAGCCTGGCTTTTCCGAGAGGGTTCAGAAACGACTTGTCGTTTTCGGCCTCCTGGCCCTCTCGCTTCCCATCGTCCTCATACTCTTCATCTTCAGATGAGTTGTATTCGGAATCTGATACAAACTCGTCAATCTTGGTGGCATACTCAAAGTTGAGGTTCTTCTCCGGAGTCTTCCAGGCATGGCCTCCTTCGAATAGGGGCACATATTTGCCTCTTCTCCGAGATGACTCTGCGCCTGTGACAATCTCCCACAGCCTCCATCGATACCAAATACCGCCTTGGCTCCGGGCATCCCAAATCCACGCCCACTTCTCCTCGCGCTGTACTTCTGGTCGTGACATCAACAACGCCTCAAACTCCAGGCCGTGTTCCAGAAGCCCCTCGATGACCTTGCTTATTAACTGAAGGGTTCGAATATCTTGTGGTGGTTTCACTGGCACATGCAAGAGATTGGCTCGATTCACTGCCGCCCCAGGAGGGCCATACGAGCTGGGAGGCGCGAAACCTCGCCGGAATCCTTCCAATGTCGAGTCGTTATTTTGGCCCGGTGGTTTTTCGACTGGCTTGGCCCCAAATGGCTGTGACGCGGTAGATGATCCAACATTGGGCAAGGCAGCCGAGTTGGACACTGCAGAAGACAAATGTCGATGGAGGGAGAGGTAATATCCGTAGCCCAGGTATTGATTTTGGAGGGCATTGACGGCCAAATCAATCTCGTTTGCGGGGGTATCCTGAGCCAGCGTGACTATTGAAACGATTGACTTTCTCTCGGAGCCGCCTAAACTATCCGTTGAAACGATCTTGACGTTCTCGACCGACAGATTTTCAGGGATCATGGCTTTGATCATCGCGGGTGATGTTCCAGGAGGCATGCTAGATAGGCGCAACGTTGGTTTTGCGACAGCCTTCTCCTCGGCTCTGTCCTTCGCCTCTGAGGTATCTTCATCGTCGCTCGAGTGGAATGCGCTGGGCACTGAATGAGACCCTCCTCCTCCAGTTCCTCTGTCCCCATTATCGAATCCCAACCCTCCCCTATCCTTGCCAGAGCGCGAAAAGTCTTGAAACGAGCGCTTCTTGTTGAATGATTGCGGCGGTGGCCCTAAGCTTCCAGGTCCGCTCTTCAAACCTGATGCACCAAAGTGTCGCTTTCCCGTACCAGGGCCGGGACCAAGCCCTGGACGTGAGCGCGAAGGCCCCAGGGCATAGGCATCCCTATCGCGCTGTTGGTAGCCGCTGGGTTCTGCATCATCGTCGCGGTCGAAGCTCTTCACAAATTCATCGTAGACGGCTGCTGTCTCGGCGGCTTCGCGCTGGCGTTTGGCTTCGGCCTCGGCCCTTTGTCGTTCGAAGGCGGATTGCTTCGCTGGCTTCTGAAGCTTGCTCTCCAGGTCGGGAAAATCGGCGTGTCCCTTGCCGGAGGACATGGTTGAGAGATTATGATTATGTTGATTCAGTGCATCGCCGGAAATGTTACGTGCGAAGAGAGAGGCCTTGGCTTGTATGCGCCTAGAAGCTCAGCTCGCTGCAGTGAGACACCAATTTGGGACAGCATCACACGTAGTAGCTCATTGCTGCATACGCCTCGATATATGAATAATCAGGTACGTTCTGTAATAAGGCGCGCCCAGCATGCCACCACATGTCAATCGCAGTCGCACTTACCTACATGTGACTGCACAATTTTGAGTGAACTGGATCTGAATTTGTTCAATTTCAAAGGCTACATTACATACAACCATTTTCGACATTCAATCACATACTCGTCAGCCTGCTTGTGTTCATCACAGCTTGGCCTTGACAGCATTAGGAGTCTGGCTCTTAACCAACTCATCCTTCAACACCAACATGGTTCCTCCACGGCTGCCGTCTTCAGTGATGAGTCCTTTATACACGCCGTTTGTTTCCCGGCCAGCGCCGTCTTGAGGGATCTCTCTCCAGCGCCACTTTTCTGCAAACTTGCCGCCCTCGCCTAACAATACATCTACGATCTTGTCGCCAAGGTTGGGAAGGAACTTCAGGCCGTGGCCACTGTCACCTGTTGCTACAAAGAGATTCTTCCAACCCGGATGCCAGTCAACGAGCCACTCGCCGTCGCGCGTGTCGGCATACCAGCAGATACGAGTCTTGTTCCATGGTCGATTCTCCAGCCCTCGGAGAGGGATCAAGTCCGTCAGTGCACGTCGGAGATCCAAGTCAGCTTCGGTGGGGAAGGGAGCCGAAGCGTCCTCGCGAATGGTAAAGGGCTGGGAAGCGACAAATGACTCCCGGGGTAATTCATGCGATGTGGGAAGAGCTCGAGTGATCTTGACGGGGTTGACATAGCCAAAGTCGTGGCGTGCAAACTTGAGCAGGCCGTCTCGTGGAGGGATAACGAACAGACCAGTGCTCAAGTTCAAAACAACGGGCAACTTTTCCAGCGCCTTCTCCTCCTCGGGGCTGATGGCCACATACGCAACGGGATGACCTGTAGCCTCAGAACGGCCTCGAAGATCGATCAGAGACCCAGTCCAAGCCCCAGCAGCGACGAAGACCAAATCCGCCTTGAGAACCCTCTTATCAGCCAACTGTGCACCAACAACGCGGTCGCCTTCCGTCACAAGTTCCGTGACCTTGGCGTCGACAAAGTTGACTCGACCGGTGGCATTAGTCTTAGCAAAGAGCCATTGCATTCCTCTGCCCGCATCAGCCCAACCTGACAGATTGTTGATATAACCCCAGTCACCGGGGTAGCCGCTCGTTCCAATGAAGTCTTGAATAGCCTTTGTGTTCGGGAGTTCCTGGATCTTATCTTGAGGCAGACCAGTTTCTTTGGCAATGTCCAACACGTTCTTCCAACTCTCCTCGGTATAGTCCATGCCAGACTTCTTATATGCAAAGTCCTTTGGTGGTGTGTTTGCACATAGGAGGAGACCCGACTCAGAATATCGTCCCTGACCACCGACTTCCTCGTCACCTTGCTTCCGCCATTCTTCCTGCGCTTCGGCCGCCAGTGCTGCGTAATGGCGATCCGAGTAGTCAGCGCGAACAATACGTGACGAGTCTACGCTGGCAGAGTCCTCAGGAGGGAATTGGCCGTTTGCACAGTCGACAAGTGTGATTGTTGTGTTATCAAAGACAGACCGCTGGGTGAGGGCATAGGCTGTGCCGAGACCAAAGACGCCAGACCCGACGATAAGGACGGACTTGGGGGGTTGGGTACGAGCCATTGCGCGAGCGAGGGAGGCCACAATCAGGAGACAAGCAGCAATCAAGGTAGTCAAGGGAGACACGAGCAAAAAGAAACAGTGGTTTTTCCTATCCTCACAAGATGTCGGAGCAGGAAGCCGACCTTGATTCTCCACGCGACCAAATTTTCAGGTAGGTTATCGCGTCCCGATCACGGCGGTGTCCGATGGCATGGCGCATGAGCCTGGATTAGGGCGTCCAGAGAGGCCGAGAATCGGGGCTAATCATGAACCATGTTCCCGTGCTGGAGATACCCACGACGGCATCGTTAAGCCTTACATACCCGAAAGGGACTATTGGATAGGCTGTGGAAAAGTGGTAGTGGGGATAGAGAGCGGTAGTCCAGGTTAAGGGACTGAGTTCAGTTGTTAACATTTTTGGAGAGACCAGGCTCCTCAAGACGAACATCAGGCACAAAAGTTTGAGAACGAGCAAATTGAGATTTAAGACTATCTAGACTTGAGTAAAACGATAAAGCAGTCAAGCCCTCGTTCCAATCGTCAGACGTTAACCCATCCAGTCCTCGACGATTCTCTCAAGTCAAGTCAATCGCCAAAAGTGATGCTTGACGCGCCGTTCCCTATTTGTGATAATTCGGCAAGCCGACTTATCTCATTTCTTGCTGGCCCTTGGCCGAACCCTGAGCATACTGCCACTCTGATGCTCTGCTCCATCCACTCAACGTTTCCCTTTGGTATAATTAATGCGCTCCGGTCGAGTGAGCGCTTGCGCCCCCCAACCGGCACGAGCAATCTATGTGTGCGTCGCGGGATGAGTAGTCTTGTTCTTTTGTTCCCCTGATCCAGGTCCATCGCGAAAATAAATCCCCTGCCTAACCGTCCTCGCCAACGCCGGTGCAATGCAGCTAAGGAAGAAATCAAATGGTACAAACACAAACCAAGGATGGAGATGAAACTCCTTCCCGGCAGTTTGTGCATAAAAGCAATCGTGGTATCGTGACGTTTTTTCTAATCATACACGTCGATAAAAAAGGAGTAACTGAGGCAACGTCACCTCGACCACCTGTGAGAAGTCTAAACTTTGCGGAAATCTGTAGCTCAGTGTCAGTGGTTAAACTTGTGAGAGAAAAGAGTATAAACGAACCTTGCAACACAGGATAGATCATCTCGAAAGCCTGGTAGATCTCTTCGCGGACCTTGGCACCAGTCAAGACGATCTTGCCGCTGACGAAAATCAAGAGCACAATCTTAGGTTTGATCATACGGTAAATAAGACCAGGAAACAGCTCGGGCTCGTAAGAGCTGAAGTTGTGATGGCGGGAGGCGAGACCCTCAAGGCGAATGGGGAACTTGATGTCACAGGAGCCAACAATATTCTGGATCTTGAAGTCGGTGAACTTGGCGTTGAAACCAAGTTTTTGGATGATACGTGCGTATTTTCTCGAGGCCAGCTTCGAGTCATCCTCAGACTTGGCACCGGTGACAACCATCTTGCCAGAGGCGAAGATGAGAGCAGTGGTCTTGGGTTCACGGATACGCATGATGACGGCGGCGAAACGCTACTTTAGTTAGCATGAACCTGACCACGAAATGCAAAACATTGTCATACCTTGGGATTGTACTCGGCGTTTCGAGCATGAAGGGCGATCGTCTTGAGATCGAGGCGGCAATCAAGATTGACAGTGGCCACGATGTTTCTTTGAAAATAGCAAGTTCAGTCCCACTGAGCAAGTCAAAGTCACTCAGGGAGATACATACTGCAAAGTGGGAGTAATTCCACTAGGTCCTTGAGTAGCACCAGGCGTCGCAGCAGGAGTTGCGGGAGTCACCCCATTTCCATTTGTCGTCTGCTGGCCGTTCGGCACAGGTCGCTGAGCGGCGTCGCCTTGACCGGCTGGTGGCGGCGTCAACTCGTTGTTTGCTCCAGGAAACGACAGAGAGCCAGGTGCGGTGAAAGCCTTGGCTTGGGCCGCGTTGGATGGGTGCGTCTGAATTCCTTCCATGATTGGAGTCGGTATTCTTGAGACGGCAAAGTGGTTGGGAAGATTGCTGAACAAATCTAATGCACAAGCCAGTTAGCGTCGCATGTTCAACAAAGGCCAGAATAGAGCCCTACCGAAAGGTAGAGCGATGCAACGATGAAAAATACTCGGGCACTGGTTTTGTGCACCGACGTTGATGGAGGAGAGAAGTTTGGAAATTGGCGGAGAAACGAGGTTTATATAGGTGGAGAGTGTGGCGGTGGTGGCGCAGTGAACAGCAAGGAAAGGCAGTGAATCAGACTCAAAAAAGAAACCTACCAAACGCGCGGGAGATGAACAAGTGAATGTCTCCCCTACAAGAAAAATATGTTCAAGCAACGATTGCTTTGTATTCGACACTTGATTGGCACAACAGCGAATCAAGATGACGGGTGGGTGAATCGATTGGGTTCAGCGGTTGCCTTTTTTCACTTCACAACAGCAACTTCTTTTATTTGGGTCTACACAGACACAAACGACCTGATGCGAAGCGGCGACGGCGACGGGAGTGCAACGGGAGGGATCGCGTTCCGGGTCTTCGTCGGGGTCAACGAGGTCGATGTGCGCAAGGAGCGGAGGGCAAGAATCGTATTTCAGTTCTTTGACCCGGGCGCAGAGTGGTGTCGAGATACCAAGTCCTTTTTCCAACACAAAGAGAGCGAGACTCAGGTCGCGCGCGACAGCGGACCGTGAGACGATTAGGGGAGAAGAAAAAGAGGAGATAGGGAAGGCGATGCCTTGACTGGAAACGAGATGCGCAACGGCGTCTGGATCCAACAGTGCAGGGCAGAGTATGGAGGATGGACGAATTATTGTCCGAAATAAGTGGGGTGTGACGTCGTGGGGGAGGAGCAGCAAAAATGGGAGCCGAACGCAAGTGGTAGGTACGTAGGGCCGTCGGTCGGAACTTCCGCGCAAGACTTTCGAAAAGGCGGATGAGGGGAGGGCTGGCTCTTTATAATTTTGGCCGCAGCACTTTGGGGCAAGACCCCCCAGGCAGCAACACTGGTTGTGGCGTCGGTGCTGGCAGGCTTGGCCGAGCTTAGCGTATCTTAGCGTGTGCGCTAACTCGAATGCGGCCAATCAGCGGCGGCGATTGAGGACAATTTCTCTCCTTTTTTCTCCAGCGTCCCCCCCAGTCGAGGTCTCCAGCCCCTGAAGTACCGCGATACCAGATGAGAAGTTGCCCTACAAAGGGTACCCATGTCCCAGCGCTGCACTAAATTCAGCACTGGGGACTTGCTTGGGGACCTGCACCCGAAGGCTCTGGGAGCACTTGGAGCACTAAACCACACCTTGAAGGCCTCAACTCTGGGAAGAAGTTCCAGTGGAGCAAGAGCGAGTGGCTGAGTAGTTTCCCAATGCAAGTCGACACCCAAGCGTCGTCATCACCTGTCCTTCTCCTCTTCTCTCCTGTCAAACAAACCCACCACAGCTTCTTCATACTTCCTCCACCCTTACATACTGCATACCCAGGAGAACAACAGTCAGTGAGAACTCAATGATACGACACCCGAAATCGACGAGAATGGCATCCACGAAGGCCACCGACAGCGACACGACGAGAGCGCCAACATGACATCGACGGGCAATACCGGCTTTCAGGCAGAACGGGCAGAATAGTGGTGGATTTTACGAAAACGACGGTCAACGACGACCACGACGAGCGATCAGACAGCGAGCGGCAAGATGGTGGCGGGTTGTGGGTTGGACCGGACTTGACCTTGCACGGGGCTGGCCTCTTTACTGACCGACGGGCTCCGGACAGCCTCCGATGTTCTCACAGGCTCCAGCACGCACGCAATCCAGCCGACACAAGTTCTCGACAGCGTCACAGCTCGCTTGAAATGGATCCCTTGAACGGAGTGGAAATTATGGACCGGGGCTCAGCTGGCAGTTTGGTTGGTTGCATTTTGGGATTTCCATCTTCCATTATCCAGCGCCCCTCTCCTTCTTGGATAACGCCCGCGCCGTCAGAGTCGCGTCCGGTCGCCCCAAGACCACCCAGTCATGCCAGACCTACTTTTGGGATGTTGGCCCGTCGACAGTTGCTCGTTCCCTGTTGCGTTCAGCATCCTCCACCCTT
>JALNIO010000847.1:0-19065 GCA_023509875.1 Rugonectria rugulosa | reverse complement strand
TTTTTTTTTTTTTCTTCCCTCTTCTTCCCTCTCCCATCCTCCCTTCTCTGCCCCCAAGCAAGCCTGTCCCAACCCCCAACCAACACCAACCACCAGGGTCAACCACCCTGAAACACGGACTGCCCCCTACTTTCAATTTCCTTGACGGCACATCGACGCGTCTCCTCACCTCCATCCCAGGGCATAAGTCGCAACCCTTCTCACCCTCAGTCGCGCTCGTTTCCGCATCGAGCGCCTTTAGGTAAATGTCGGGAGTCATGCCATGTCAGAAACAGGCTCATGCAACCTGCTTGCGACTCGCTGTCAGCTTTACCGCGGCCATAGCACACGACTCACGCGGCTCCGAGCGACGCCAAAGTTTTCATTCGGGGGGGGCGACAAAATGACGGGTTTGTGGGTTTTCCAAATTTTGGCCCTCCAAGTGTGAGTCATGGCTCTGCGACCAACCAGCTGTGGGCTGGCATGAGCCTGGTTCCGCCGCTCAAGGATGTTGGCCATTTGCGGCCGCTATTGGTTGAATGGCTGGGGTCCCCTGCAAAGCGTCCTCACGCGCTGCTCACGTTCCACGCTCATGTTCATGCTTTCTCACCCTTCACGCTCTCACACATGCCCACCTCCTCACCCTTTTATGCGCCTTTGATACCCAGTCGGCGTCGCATTCTGCCTCACTTCTGCATTAGACTGCGACCCCTTTGAAGTCTTACTCGTGCTCCCACTGCGTCAGAAGTTGGTGTTGATACGAATTTTCCCTCCTGTTCTGATGGGAATTCTATCCTGGACGAGTGCCCAACTTGACAATCTCACTGAGGACACGTTTCCGTCGGCATGTCGCGGTCAAGCCTACAAGTGGTGACGCGAAAATTTTGATAAACAATGGATCGCCGAGTGAAGCTACCCCTTCCGAGGAAGCGCAAGATACGGAGCGGCTTTAGTGCATGTACCTCACTAACAATTTTCATGTAACGCCCAGCCCACCCCTGTCCAACCTCGCGTCTCCAATCTCCCTCATCCTCTCAGACACTTCGAGGAAAATGCATCAGGCAGGGGGTCGCGTCTTTGATAAGAACTTGCTCCATTTCTTTCTGCATCATTCCCCAGGATACTGGACGTCTGGGATTATCTCACTTTCCCTGCCTACCCCGCTGCCCATCTGACGCGCTGATCTGATGTATTGAGCCCTCTCCGCACGCAGCCGTGACTTGCTCGACATCTTTCAGTGATCATGAGCAAGCCAGAGCTGTGCCACAAGCTTGCCACGCATAAACACGGGCTGGTTTCACATGCTTCAACCACCAAGTGAACATCCGAAAAGGGGCATCGTGGCGGTTACACCTGCATTCCTCGACACCTATGCAAGGTGAAACTCGCGCCACTCTGTTGATGTTCTCTTGATAATAGTTGCACAAGTCATACACTACAATTTTCACTGGGAGGAATGTCGTCGCAAATGCATTGCATAGCCTCATGCTCAACGACACCTTGCATACTTTGGGGGCCTATCCTTTCTGGTAATTCACCTGTTGTGCTCAGGCACTCGCCAGACTCACTTTATCTCTCTCCACATGTTCCGTTCTAGAACTCTCGTCTCCGTCTCCTCGCATGCAAGCTATGAGAAATCCATATCCCAGCCTCCCTGGAGCTGTGACCCTCTCTCTATTAACTAGTCAGTTGACACTCTCGCCGGATTCAATTCAACAATAAAAGCAGACACGAGCCAATGGCGCCAATATTTCGTCCATGTCAGTCAGCATTTGTTGGTCGAATTTGGGGTCATTTTTACTATATGCATACCCATCCGCCGACGCCGATATACACGATATGATGCTGGATCCCTTGCGTTGCCTTGTCTTCCTCTCTGTACCACTATCCGACATTCCAAATTCAAATCCTTTTTACACGCCAACAGTGCATCTTCTTGCGCCTCCCGAGTATATACATACGGTGTGTATTGTACAAAATAAACAAACAAGCCCGAGAGGCCAATATGCTTTTCGGGTGAAACAAAGTTCTTGGGGTCGTCCGAACAATGTCTTTAGCTCATATAATACTTTGGACCTTCACCTCCTTGCGGCACTTGCCAGTTGATGTCTTGGTGAGGGGCCTTGATGTCGCACGTCTTGCAGTGGATGCAACTGCAAGGGAGAATCACATTAGCATCGTAGGACATGACGTCTCAAAGTTTCACCTCAAAGTTTTGTGAGAAGAAAGGTTAAGTGACTTACTTTTGAGCATTGATTTGGAACCGCACGCCATGCGGCTTGGACTCATCTTCCACGTATTCATACACGCCGGCGGGGCAGAAGCGGTTCTCGAGGCCCTTGTACTTGGGATATGTCTCTTCGGTGTGGGCGTCCCAGTCGGCAACTTGCAAGTGCACGGGTTGGTCCTCCTCGTGGTTCGTGCCGGTGCGCGATACGCTCGTCAGGATGTCAAAGGTGATCTGGCCGTCGGGCTTGTCGTACTCGATCTTGGGGAATTTGTCGGCGGCGAGCGTGTTGGCGTGGTCGGGCGTCTTGTGCTTGAGGGTCCAGGGCACACGGCCTTTGAAGAGGTATGCCTCGAGGCCGGAGTACATGACGCCGCCGTAGAGGCCAAGTGGCGTGTGGAATGAGGGTCGCATATTGCGCACTTCGCGCAGCTCCTTCCAGATCGACGACTTGCGCAGCTTGTCCTCGTAGTCGTATAGGAAGACGCTCCCTTCGGAGCTCCCGCTGAGGGCTGTCCATGTGGCCTCGGCAGCGAGCATGCCAGACTTCATGGCGTTGTGGGTGCCCTTGACCTTGGGCACGTTGACGAAGCCTGCGGAATCGCCGATGAGGGCGCCGCCGGGAAATGCAACTTTGGGAATGGACTGGAAGCCGCCCTCGATGAGGGATCTGGCACCGTAAGAAATGCACTTGCCGCCTTCGAGGACACTCTTGAATTGTGGATGGAGCTTGAGCTTCTGGAATTCTTGGTAGGGCGACATCCAAGGGTTCTGGTAGTCGAGGGAGACGACGAGGCCGATGCTCACCAGGTTCTCACCAAAGTGATACATGAAGGAGCCGCCATAGACGTCCTTTGGTAGTGGATAACCCATTGTGTGCACAATCAGGCCCCTGTCAAACTTTGCCGGGTCAATCTCCCAAACTTCCTTGATACCCAAGCCGTAGGTCTGATGCTGGCTGTCTGAGCGCAGGTCGAACTTGTTGATGACCTGCTTGCTCAAGCTTCCGTGGCAGCCCTCGCCAAACATGGTGACTCTTGCGTGAAACTCCATTCCTCGCTCAAACGTCTCCTTGGGCTTGCCGGTACGGGCAATACCCAAATCATTGGTGGCAACACCTTTGACTGAACCATCCGTGTCGTATACAACTTCAGAGGCAGCGAATCCGGGGTATACCTCAACACCAACCTCCTCCGCGCGCTCACCGAGCCACTTGACGAATTGGTTCAGACTGACAATGTAGTTGCCATGATTGCTCATCTGCGGGGGGGCAGGGATGGGAATGGAAGCCGTCTTGGTAAGGAAACGCATGCGATCGGTGCCGGCGGGTGTCGCATACTCGAAGCGGTTCGGGTTGTCTTCGTCGAGCCAGTCGGGGATGAGCTCATTGATTGAGCTGGGTTGTATGACGGCGCCGGAGAGGATGTGGGCACCCAGGTCGCCAGCCTTTTCGAGGACCAGAACTCGGAAGTCTTCATTGCCAGCCTCGTTGGCTAGCTGCTTGAGCCGAATGGCAGCACTGAGTCCTGCGGGACCGGCGCCCACGATGCAGACGTCGACCTCATCAGCTTCGCGCTCAATGTCTTTGGGGTCGAATGATTCGTCGTCGTCGTCGGAGCGTCGGCGCGGGGTGGTGCTGAAGAGTCGAGCAGCGGCGAAAGGTATTCTGGTCACAGCACAGGGACTGAACTGGGATCGCCTTGACAAGGTTCTTGACGTGGTCGCGGGGCAGAGGATGCTCCGTGGTCGGCATTGAGCTCGTGACAGGGCACGAGATCCGCGCTGAACACACCTGGAGACTGGTCTGGGAGCGGACATGATGATGTAAGGGTAGATGGCAGGAATCTCAGGATGGGGAGAAGACAAGAGACCCTGTGGCCATTAAAGAGGGAAGGGAGGAGGCGAGGAGGCCAGGGAAGTTGGAGATGTGAGGAAGAATGACCGAGTTATGACATGGAGACTAAAAGGGTCCTCGAAAGGTTATAAACGACAAGCCAGTTCAAGTCGAGTCAAGTCAAAGTCAAGCAGTCAATGGCGAAAAAAGCTCCAATGCCGGTGACCGGGTTTGTTTGATTTGGTGGGGGGGACTTGGGAGAGCTGGGCTTGACAATTATGTTGCTGTCAATTGGTCCGTAGATGGGAGGAGTGGGGTTATCTTTGTTCTCTGGAGAAGGAGCCGGCACAGTTTCTACTGATAAAGATGCCCTACGCCTTGGTATCTTTATGTAAGGTCAGGTATTGCTGGTAGGAGGAATTAGGAATTGGTGATGTTAGTGAGCAAGAGATACGTCACAACGGGAGTGGCATTGCTACCTACGTTGAGAGATGTAATTCCCGAAATCCGTCTGCTTCACCAAGTACCTGCGACGCCTCTTGTCGGCGCTCGGGAGGTTATAGCCGAAATGGGAACGAGGCACGAGGGATGCATTCTTAGTGAGGGGCCAGAACAGATGATACCGAGGGACCATGGCATGTCGGCTTAACCACTGTTCTGATTTATTATATGTTGGAAAATGATGTGTAAACTGGATATCTGGTGTACTAAAATATCCAATTAAAATATCCGATTATATCCTATCATATAACCTTGCTCTGGATTGATCCGTCCCAAGATAGATATATAATAGTGACATGATTCATCAACTCACAATAGCGAGATATTCAAGAGAAAAGCACATGATAGAAGGCGGTGATGCGCGCAGCGTCACCACGCTTACGGCAGACAAGATGGACCCTGAGAGCGGCGGGTTTTGGCAGGGCTACGTCAGTGGACACCCAAGGTCTCTCTTCGGCATTCGAGCGCCCTTGGCCGAACGTTTGCGTTCGGTTTATTCGGCCACTTGCGCACCCAGCTGAGGGCAAGTTGGGTAGAGTCGCCTTGCTTCGGCCCAGTAGCCGGACAGGGAACGTTTCGGTTCGCCCGCGTGCTCGACGAAAATCCGAGCGGGTTTCTTGAAAGAGAGTCTTATGCAGGAACAATTGCACTTTGTTTCATTCTTCCATCGTAGAGATCGTTCCGTCGGAAGATGAGGCACCTGATCTTTGATCGTGTGTGCCATGGACGGGTATCTGGCCATTCAATGGTGGGGTGGCTTGCGAACGGGCCGTCTACGGGATACGTACTCCGAAAGTGTTGGTGATTCGGGATATTCTGACCGACACCGATCTGAAATAGAGACTGTATAGTGTTCGAATCTGGAAGGACACGGCGAGGGTATCAATTACATAATTCTTGGTGTTATTGGCACCGCGAAATCGGATACGTTGAGGTCGTATGGTTAGTCGCAAGGTTATTCTCATCTCAAAGCCGTCGTTTACGACATGTGCAAATCATTTCAAGCTGCGATGTTGTCAACCTCAACGACATCAAGATCTAGCCACACGCCTAATCCAATTATCGAGTACATTAATGTTACTCCAAGATACATATACACTCGATATATATTCATCAAATAAACTAGTCAGATAATATTCCAAGAAAGCCCTTCATTTGTGGTCACATATTTGCCTAGAAAATTATCCTACCCTAGACTTCCGGAATTCGCAACCCGCCCGAACCTCGGAAGCATTTGTCTACCCCATCCGTGCACGACCACACAAGACCGAGACTGAGACAATGGTTTACCGAGAACAAGCTATCATCTTTGGTCATTGTGACGGAGTTCTGCTTAAGACGATGCGAGGTAGAGTCATCGCTTCGGCCGATATCTATCTGGTATGCAACAAATAGGTATGCTATTCGGTCGATTTCTAGCTACAGGAACTCTCTGTGTGTTGTAGATGGAGGTGGATCAGTCGATTGATGAGTTGACACTTGGCTAGAGTGTATCAAGAAATAGGTAGTGTGCATGATATGTCACGATTTACGAATAATTTTACTAGAAACTGAGACCTTGCTCCCATGGCTCACGTTGGATCCGGCCATGCGGAATATGAGTGACCCCCAATTTGTATATCCGTCTTTTACCATCTGATGGGATCAGGGTGCATCACGCTTAAAGGATCGATCCGATGCCACGACTCGACTTATCGATTCGGACATGGTAAATCAAGAAAGGAGATTCTCTCACTATCTAAGCAACGACTGGTTTATCTGGAGTTTCGTTCCTTCAAAGATGTGTCCATGTCCATGGGTGCGGGAAGGGTGATACTACCCCCCTTTGCACGGAATGAACACTCAGGGGACACGTTGAAGTTGTCATGGCAAGTATCACAATGTACTCTGGCAATCCCCAAGGACTGCCCCGAAGTCTATCAATGCATGGACATCTTGGTTGACGGCGGCTCCAGGAGGGTCGAATGTGACCAAGGCAGTCTGCCTCGGGGCATCTGCGGTTGGTATCGGCAGGCCGCTGTTTTACGCGATCAACTATGGAACAGACGGCGTGATACATACACTGTAAAGTAAGTCATTCTGTGCCTCGAGGTGTATGTGTGTATTGATGCTGACGGTGGTTGTCAGTCGTTTAGGACGAGATTGAAAGGGCCATGAGGCGTTGTGGCATGACGGGTTTAATGAGGGATGCTAGTATATATTACGTCAATAGCTCTGACATTGAAAAGTACGTTGTCGGAGGGAGTTATCCGTTGCTCGAGAGATGATGAAGAAGAATGTTGTTTTCAAAGGGCTGATGAATAGGTAGAGTTTGTTGAGGAGGAAAGGAACTGTACATGATGTTTTCTTGGGAGTCTTGACTGCAGTTTTTTTGTGTGTTGAATAGATGGCTGACCAATATCAGGATCCTGTACTATGGCTAGAATATTAATTGATCCATTTCACAAGTACAAAGTAGTGGCAGTGTCAATATGATTGGAGGGAACCCAGCACATAGTACGCCCGTGGGCGTGGGAGAGAGGAAGCGAGGCTGAGTGGCTGAGCGGTGGGCCGATTGCAAGGTGGACTGGTGTGAAGATGAATCCGCCTCGTCCAGGTTTGTACTTGTACATGGTACACGGTACAGGAAGAGAGACAGCTGTGAATAGCTGGTAACATGGCATCGTTTCATTGTTCCTGTAACTTGCATGTATCTCACCTAACCCATGGCTGCCTGTCAAGATGCGCTACATGGTACAGTGGTGTACCTCGGTAGGTACCTTACTGCCTGGACAGCTGCACAGTACAACTGAACTGTACCGCAACAATCCGCTACCTCAGCCACTAAACTCATCCCCCAGTCACTGACATTACCAATACACAACCGAACACAAACGCCCAACTACCTTAATGCACAGCCATTGTTCATACATGTCATGGCATCATAAAGAGGCGGCTGCCTCGCCTTCAAACGGGAAAAGAAAGGAAGACAAAGGAGGATTCGGAAACGAAGAGAACAAGGTCCTTTTGACACTGTCGTAACTAACAAGGATCATCTCAACACGAAAACACACTCACATCTAACGCAACCATGTCATCAACTCCCTCACAACCCGGCGACTCTGCTGCAACTCGTCCCTCTGTCTGCGTGAGCTGCGTCGATCCTTCCATCATAGAACCTGCATACGCGCTACTTCAAAAATGTATTGAGCAGGACGACGATCCGGACCCGGAACTTCGGGGACGTCTTGCCGACGTCGACGTTCTCGTGGAGAACCTGCAGATTGGAGTCCCAGAAGACGACACTGAGAGGCCTTTTGACGGCATCATCACCACGGGCCTGACCGAACCTCTTTTCGATGGCCTGTTCCAGGCCGGTAGCTTGACTATTGCCACGCCCGAGGCCCAGGGCGTCTCGGACCTTGTGTCGCGTGCCGTCGACACGCTGGAGCAGGAAATGGGCGAGAACGGCCAATGGATCCTGGACCCGGGTTCTTCGACGGAAAATGGCAGCCAGCTCATCCCCACAGAGAAACTCAAGCTCAACTACATGAAGAACAATGGCTTCTTTCTGCCGCCGCTGCCAGTGGTTGGTGGGAAGAGAGCTCGCGAACTGGTCGTTGTACTTGGACTCAGCAGATCGGAGAAGGAGAGGAAACAGGTCATTGCTAATGTCGTGACATATGTGGAAGAGCTCATTCGAACTATTCGGAGCCCATTGTGGAACGACGTCAAATCGATGGAAGGGACTGAGACTATCGTGCCGCCTCGGAGACTGCCCCAGCTACCGCCATTTCCCGACTACCAGTTGCCCAAGCACGGAGATGCCGTCTTGCTGGTGATACCCACCGAGAACAAGTTTAAGACGGACCTTTTAAAGGCGACGTTTGAGAGCAAGGCCCCGGCTGGAAAGCAGATTCACGTATTCAACACCCCCGTGGACTCCAAGGTCGGAGAGCAGCCCTACAACGATGCCGGAGCCCTCGGCGCGTACAACCGCATTCACAACGCCCTGTGCAGTCTCCGCTCAGAGGAGAATCAGAGCATGCTGGAGAAGCTGAAGATTGGGACCGTGGTGGCCGCGTCCATCGAGAACTTTATCCGGACCGAGGACGTCAGCCGGCCAACCGACTTTGGCGCCGTCGTTGTCCACAACGCGACGACGGGACAGACCCAGACGGCCGTGTCCCGGGGCACGACGGTGAACCCGGCCTACGTCGAGCGCGCCAAGAGGTTTGGCTTCGACAATGACCCGAACTATGGTAGGGTGACTGTCGGCCAGATATTGGCTGCTAACGTGCCTGGACTGGACAAGGCGAACTGGCATGCTGTGGTCACTGGAATTTCACGGTATGACTTGCTGACGGAGGCGGTACAGGGCATAGAGATTCCATGGTGATTTTTTCTTCTTGCTGTTAGAAATATTTAATAGAACGAGGGAGGCATTGTCTGTTAAAATTGGCATTCTTGGATAGGTATCTTGAGTTACTAGCTTGCATTCTATAAGAAAAAAGTCCCATTTCCAAACGAAAACGCTGTACAGATTAAAGTGACGCTCAAGTCCTCGCACGAGTACTGTTACTAATGAGATTCGGACGCCCATTCTCGACATCCCCAGTCTGCTGCGACGCGCCCTGCTTCCTCTTCTTCCACTGCGCCCACCACCTGCCGAGGAAGCTGCCCGCCCACCACCTCGGCAGGACGCCCGCCCACCAGAGCCACATGACGGGCAGCGGGATGGTGGCGACGGCGGTGACGAGAACGTAGATCCAAATCTTCCGGGAGGCGCGCCAGACCATGTCGTCGCCGAAGTTGAAGAAGGTGGTGCTGAAGAAGGCCTTCGGAGAAGTGATGTTAGAAGGAGATGGAATGGGGGAGGGGGGGGGACGAACAGAGGTAAAGGTTGCTGGGAGGAAGACCATGGTCAGGAGCGCAATCGTCTTCATCACTGCGTTGTCTTGCTGGGCAATCGTGTTGTACGCCTGGACACGATTTAGTCAGTACTGAATACATGGGCGGACGAAATGGTACCAGGGACAGAAAATAGTCTTACCACTTGGATCTCGCCCTTGAGCCTCTCATAGTTGGAGTCGTTGCGCAGCTTGAGGCTCCTAATCATCTGCGCCTGGAAGCCCAGGTATTCGACGGCCTGCTCGCGGTAGTTTCTCTTCAAAAGGCCGTTGAGACCCCCACCGTCGTAGAGGGCCTTCTTCTGCCGGAGGAGGTTGTCGAGTGTGTCGGCCGTGACCTGGAGCACCTCGGAGATGTGCACGGCGTGCCGGGAGACTTCGTGCATGTCGGTGAAGCTGATGGCGTTGACGCCCTGGTTCTGTCTCCTCTGGTCGAAATCAGTCCCGTTTGTTCATAAGAAAGGCTGCATGGCGGAGGTAGTTTCGAGGACGCACCTTTTCAATGTCTCGGACAGGGTTTCGGCATCGCCATACGGCGTTGTCCTGCAACTTGATGATCTGGTCGATGACGGGGGTGAACATGGCAAAAGGGTCATCTGGATTCGGCGGCTCCTTTTTGATCGTCTCCTTGAGCCCTGCCTGCAGCTCTTCTGGTGTGTCGACGCATAGGAACTCGTGCCGTCTGGGTTCCTTTTCCCAATGGGTGAAGAAGCCCATCTCGTGCCAGAGGTAACTCTTGCTGTTCTCGCTCTGCGCCGCCTCTTCGTCGCTCAGGACCCTCTTCACCAGGCAGCGGAACCACGTAGCTGGAAGTAATGGTTAGTAAATCACTGCAAAACGTAGTCGTCTGGCGATTTTTACTGTAGCTCAGCAGCTCCTTCTCGGCGTCATCGTAGGTGGCCCGGCAGCCGAAATACCCATTGTGCTCTACGCAGTTCTTGCAGCTGAGAAAGTCGGGAGCGTGGAAACGTCGAAGCATCTTGATCACTTCTTTCTCGTCCTTAGGTAAGTGCTTCTTATTGAGAAATCTGAATTGAAGCAAAGTGAATCGGCTTGATGAGCAAGTATTCTCTCTTGGGAAAAAGGTACTTTGACAGGACTCTTACAAGTAGCACTGATCTGGAAGGGATTGCGTATCCTGACTGAAGTCAGCAGAGACCTATAACACGGGCAACTAATTGCAGAACCTACAGACAAGAGGTTGACCGATGTGATGCTGGTCGTGTTGGGATTCGAGCCGGACGCACTCGTCGGCGTGGGACAAGCGTCCAAGACGGTAGCCACACCCATCCTGGGCATGCCAAGCAGCTTGACCGACATGAGAGAACGTAGCAGTGGGAGACGAGCAAGAAGGCCTTGCCCTCCCGTCTAAATAGTCCTACCTGCCATTCTGCGTTGAACAGAAGCGCCCTTCTTCAGGCTTCTACATGCAGGGCTGAGGGGGACTTGAACGAGGCGGCCCAGGACGATGTGTGGTCATTGGCCCTCGAAGCGCCGAGGAAGCCCACACCGGGTAAGGGGGCCTAGCCGCAGCAAGAGAAGGCTGTGAAGATGCATTAGTACGGAGACGTGCAGCAGTTTGCCTTGCCCTTTTCTGCCTGTTGCAGAGTGGGCAGTGTATCTTGAAAAGGGTCTTGTTTGAATCCGGCGAGCTGTGCGAGTCCAGTGGGACGAGATACTGCCACCACGTACATTTTCTCACGTTGGTCTCCCGTGAGTTGGGCGTCAAATTCGTGTAACAGCTCATTTCTTTTTTGCCGGTTTTGCACTTCATCTCTGTTCTCTGAGTCCTGTAGTCAAAAAGCGGTGTTATTCCCGGAGAGCTGGCAAGTCTACCACTGGAGGGCTCGTCTTCGCCGTAGAGATTGAGATTGATGCCCCATCATTACCGTACATGTATATCTATGTACTATAAGTTGATGACTTGGCTGAAAGTATCAATGACAGTGACCTTGGACATTGGGCAAATCTTGATGAGATGCTCTGAAACCTATCCGTAAGTTACTCGATACCAGGTACCGTAGCCAAGAGCTACACTGTAGGAACAGCTACTTTGCACTCGGTTCGGTGCATGAATAACTGAACGAGATCGAGACAGGTCATTGCCTTGTCGACTCGTCGAGTCCAACTCGATGAATCTTGGTCACACCATGGAAATGTTGCCTGGATGAACCACAGCCAGGATTGATTTCTGCTTTCTTTATTTGGGTGATGTCAACTGTCACGATGCCACTAGACTCTAAATCAACTGCTAATTGCACCTACTGGAACTTGCCGACGTTCCAGTTTCAGCCCTATACGCACTAAATACGGCCCCAGAATAGAAGCTCCATCCCTTGTAAAGTCCCAAAGTCCCCCCTTTACCACTTCAAGGGATCGTCTCGACTCCCTTCGAGCTCCCTCCTCTCAGAGGATCACACACACACACATACATATCCTCATCCACACAATGCCAACCATCTTGCTGCTGCTGGCCCTCTCCTCGGCTGCCGCAGTCTCCGCCGAATGCCCCAACTACGAGAAATACGCCCGCAGCCGCCACGAGCCCTTCTCCACGGGGCGCTATGCGTTTCCCTTCCAGCGCCCCAGCAAGCAGTGCCGCACCTACAGCGTCCCCGCCGTCGAACACACGATAGATCATGACATGCCCGAGGCCATTGGTGATCCTGACCTGTACCGGCTCTTTCAGAATACGTGGCCGAACACGGTAGACACTACGGTGCGATGGACCGGCGTTGCGGCGGATAATCCCGAGGAGGAGGTATGTCGCGGGGACGTGTCATGATGGAAGTCATGATGCCTTCTACGGAGCTATCCAAGGTCCAATTCTGCTTAATGTGCTTCGATGCTAACTACATATATCCTTTAATAGCTCGCATTCATCACAACTGGCGACATTGATGCCATGTGGCTGCGTGACAGCGCCAATCAACTCCAATCCTACAAATCCATCATCTCAACCTCCTCCTCCTCCACCACCACCTCCGACGAACCCAGCATCGCCTCCCTCTTCCGCGGCGCCATCAACCTCCAAGCTCGCTACATCCGCCAGGCACCCTACTGCAACGCCTTCCATCCTCCCCCGGAAGCAAAGCACAAGCTCGCCAGGCGCGCCGTCGGCCCCCGCGACACGGTGCACCCCGAGTACGACCCGGACGTTGTCTTCGAGTGCAAGTACGAGCTCGACTCCCTCGCCACTTTTTTGCAGCTGTCGTGGGACTACTACGAGGAGAGCGGCGACGCCGCCTTCTTTGGCCGCTTCGGCTGGGTCGCCGCCGTCAAGAGGATCCTCGACGTCGCGAGGGAGATGCAGAAGGGGACCTACGCCGAGGACGGCCAGGTGCGCATGTCGCCCTACACCTGGCTGCGCAACTCGGACAGCGCCTCCGAGACGGTGTCCAACCACGGCCGCGGCGCACCCGTCAGGGGACACATTGGCCTCGTGCGCAGCTTCTTCCGGCCCTCGGACGATGCGTGCATATACCAGTACTTCATCCCCGCCAACATGATGCTGGCGAGGTACATGACGTCCTGCGCCACCATCATGCGCAAGTTCGACCAGGGGGTTGCTACTCAGATGGAGGATCTCGCCGCCGGAATTATAATCAGCATCAACGAGAACGCCATCATCCCGCATCCAACCTTTGGCAACATGTACGCCTATGAGATTGACGGCTTCGGCTCTTACAGCCTCATGGTAACACCCCCCATCCCATCCTGCCTCAAAACACATCCCCAGCAGCTCCTCTAACCGCAAAAACACAAAATCAGGACGACGCCAACCTCCCCTCCCTCCTCAGCATCCCCCACATGGGCTACGAGCCCGCCTCGCAGCACGTCTACGACAACACGCGCGCCTTTGTCCTCGGCTCCTCGAACCCTTACTACGCGCGCGGGCCCGTCCTCAACGCCACCGGCGGCCCCCATCTCGGTCCCGGCATGGCCTGGCCTATGGGCCTCATCATGCAAATCATGACGAGCGACGACGACGACGAGATTGTCGACGGCATCAGGCAGCTCATGGGCTCAACGAGCGGGCTCGGCCTGATCCACGAGACTGTGAACAGCTACAACGAGAAGAAGTGGACACGATCGTGGTAGGTAACAGACATATGTGGTAATTGTTTCTCACTGACCCTCGTCTTCAGGTTTGCATGGGCGAACGGATTGTTCGGGCAGATGATTATAGATCTTAAGAAGCGGAAACCCGAGTTGATAGCCATGAGCTTCCAAAACGACCCAAACACCAAACGTGGATGAGTATACGTGAATTAAGCGCCAGCCATTCTATAGACTATTTGAATGCCAATGACCAGCGACGTAGGCTCTAATGCCAATACCGGAAACACCGGCGCCTCCCCTAGATCCGAGCAATTTATCCCATATATAAGGCATTCGCTTTCCCATCCCTTAACTCAAATCAAACCCTGCACCAGACGTAATCGCATAAAGCAGTTTCTCGCGGAGTGTCTCCTCTCTCGTGTATACCGGCAACTTCAACAGGTTGACGCAGGTGCTGGTGCTCGGCAGTCGAGTCTCATCAGAACCGCCATCGCGGATGCTGAACTTGGGATTGAGCTGGGAAAAGCCCAGCAAGGGCGCACGAGGCGTAGAGCTGACGTACTTGAGCACATCGCGACGCTGAGCGTCTGTGAAACCGGCCAGGACCTTCCAAAAGAGCTTGATGGTCTGATGCTCCTGACCATCGTCGCCAATTTCGTAAAGGCCGCTGTAGACGGTGTTCCGGCGGAGGTCCTCCAGATCAATTTCTGATGAATCTCCGCCCACCAGTCGCTGAAGCTCCGACTGATTAAACATGGAAAGCCATGATGGTCGGATGATCTGGCGGAGGCCGCGGAGGAACGCAGCCGTTTGCAGCGATGGTTGCACCACAAGACGGTGACGAGCGACGTAGGATATGTAGAGGAGTCGGTTGTCGTTGGTAACGGCTACCTCATCACCATTGGCAATGAGTTTTCGTGTGATCGTCCTCACTGGTTCTCTCGGTTGCGAGATCTGGTCTGCAACTGTGAAATCAATGCCCAGTTGGGAAACGTCGCCCGAAAAGTTTTTCAAACCAAGCATGCCCCTGTACAGATCCTCATCGAGGTCACGTAAATCGTTGATACTGCCCTTGTAGCTGTTCTCATCGTTGGGGCCCGAAGATGCCCATTTCAGGAGGAAGAAACTCGCAAAAGCTAAATTGATGAGAATTCCTTCATACATACACTTGCCGACGATTCTGCCGAGGAACTCATAACGCCTGAGAATACTGTTCATGTGGTCCTTCCACTCCGGATCAGATTCTGTCACGCCCCCGGCTCGCAAGGATTCTCGCAGCACATCAAGTGCGGTTGGATCAGGGTACAACAGCCCCTGGTCGTTCGAGGTAAACATGCCCAGACCTTTGACACCGTCACCAAAGGCTTCCGAGGTGACCGAAGTGAGAAATTCCTTGGTGACACCACCTCCGTCGATGCCAGCCTCAGCCGCGCCAAACTGATCGATAAACGTGATTTGGATATGATCTTTGAGTCCATCCCCAATCTCGTAGAACTGCTTGTAAGCGTCTTCGAATACCTTTCTTCGGCGAATTTTGGCGTGATGCCTGGCAAAAGGTAAGCCCACGGGGTCGCCTCCATTTGCAGCTCTACGGTTTCGATCCAGCTGGATAAACTGACGGAAGATCATCACTCTGGTTTCGAATGGGACCACAAAGGGCATGTGTTTGAGAATCTCCAGCTTGGGGCCCAGTTCCGCTAGGCGACGTTCCCGTTGTAGGCGCAGCTGCTGAGCCTTCAATCTCTCCAGTCTTGCATGACGAGAGACTCTTTGTCCTGCAAAAGTCAAGTAGAAATTACCCATGAGGGTATCCTCCACCTCGGAATCAGCTTCTTGGTCACTATCCTCCTCCGCCTCATCGGCTTGCAGCTTTTCTTCCGAGATGACAGCACCGATAAAATCTTCCTTGTTGAGCTTTCCAGTCATGAGCCAGTGGTTTTCTGGAAGGAATCGCTTTCGAGAATCCCGCTCATATAACATTTTCATTGCCATTGTTACGGTGTTTCGAAGACTGATAAGATCTGGCCTTGTCCTGGTATCCGAGGAAGTCGTCTTCTCAATTTGGCTCGTGAAACCGGTCGAACCAAAGTAAGTATCCATCCGTGATCTGCTTGCAGCCTCTGCGGATTCAGTAGACCGAAAAAGAGCTTGAGATTTGTAATGGAGTGTGAATGCTGCGTTCTTGAGAAAGACGGTCAAGATTTGAATGTCCTCGAGGTTCAAACTACAAGAGCGGATGCGCGATGTGGCCAGGTTATTTTGTATGACCTGAGGATATATCCCGCTGAAGAAGTCCTCATCGTCGCTTAGTCGGAGAATGAAGACGTAGAGATCGAGGAAGAGCAAAATGACCCGCCATTCTTCTTCTTCCACAGCTTCGCCTGGAGCACTATAAGAAACGCTCAAGTATCTGCGAATCACATCAACTGGGCGTTCAGATTCAGATCTCAGTTTGTTGAACACGCCAGTCTGTCTCATGATCTGCCAAAGGAACTTGATTATGGGAACCTGGGTGGATGATACTGGAATTTGCTCAAGGAACAATCGCATGCGGATATCATCGCCACTTCCTGGGAAGCACTGTAGCAGTGCCGAAATGTGGCCTGCCAAGAGACTTGTGCCGCGAAACTCCTGGGTCGTGGACGCAGCTAGACTGACTGCAAAGTCTCGCAAAAGCCTTGAGATGCCTTCATTGTCGACCAAAGAAAGGAGTTTGGTTGAGATGTAGGGATGAAAAGGCTGAAGAATGTTCTCATCGTGCGCCTCGGATTCGAAAGAGCCCAGAGGCTGACTGATACCAACCCGAGCGCTAATCTCCGGGTTGAGATTAGAAAGTTGGGTATATAATGCCTCAAGATAGTCGAACTGAGTAGATGAACGCAATGTGAGATGACCCAAGTCGATGAAATGAGCAAGTAGCCACAGCAATTCTTCCCTGGAATGTTGATTTATTGAAGATCCGTCCAAGATGACGCGAGTGAGTCTTGAAACCGCAACTGCTTCTGAGAATTGTTGTATACGCTGTTCAAAGACAGGGAGAGGACCTTTTATCAAGAAGGAAAAGGCAAATGCGTGGTAGACCTTGGATTCTGTACAGAAAAATTGGTCAGCAATGAACACTAATTTATAAAGGCGACTGGCGTACCATCTTCACCGTCGACTGTTAACGGAGAAATTATCGCTTTAATGACGAGCTCCTCTGCATTGCCGGTGATCTCCCGATTCCGACAAAGTTTCCTCAAGGCACTATAGTATTCATTTATCGATGGAAATACGAATTTGGGCGAGTAGGAAATTATGCGAACGAGGAGAGTGAGGAAATGTCGAAGTTCGGGCGAAGCGTTCCTGTAAACAGGGATTATTAGTTATGTCAACTGGTTCGGTCGAACTCGTCGATCAATGAATACCTGTCAAAATCGCTAATGTTCAATGCTTCTATCAGTGATTGAACTAATTTTTGAACGCGCGAGGGATATGTGCCTTCAGAAGTAATGGCGTGGAGGCCGACGGATTCGGAGTCGCGGGCGAAGGTGGCAAGTCTCTGTATATCGTCTTTCCTTCGATCCGAGAAGAAGACGAGTAGTAGATTTAGGGCCTGAGGAAGTCGTTGAGATGTCTCTAGTGTTGACGTTGAAATGTAAAGCTCATCAAAGGCCACCCGCTGGGATTCACGGAGTTGGGTCCTCACTCTGTGACCCCTCCAGACTCGCTGTATGTTGCCAGCGGCCTTGAGCCGTCTTCTTTCCGCAGATCTCTTCTCTCGGTCGGCCTGTGCATTCGTTACGGTCTTGGTAGTGCTTGATACGGCCGATGGAGTCCACGATGTGTTGGCAAACGGATTACCGGCCTGGCCACTGAGATTGACGTTGCGAGGGCGCCTGGAGCTTCCGGTGAAGGTGGAAAACATGATGACGACCACGAAGCGGATGTGTAGGGAGGGTCAGAGAGAAGACAAACTGCATTCTATGCGGCCGGGTCGAACATCGACGATGACGGGATTTCTAGAAGATTCAGCTTCGAGATCAGTCAGCGATGGCGGAAGACGGCAGGATAATAGAATACTACTCGTCTATGGCCCTGGCTGATTCAAACCAGTGGAGATTCGGAGGTGAGGTCACCCCAAAGCGGGACAGCTGATAAGATAAGCATCACCTCACAATGAGGAAGGAGTTAGTTGGCAGGGAAGTAAGAGCGCAAGAGCGTAGCGGTGGTTGGGGTTGGCCAAGTGAGCTAGCGCTTTTCTGACTAACGGCAAGAGACACAAGAGACCTGCCAACCTGCCAACCTTGCCCACCAAAAATCTGCCAGGGCAGAAGCGGGCAGGAGGCTCGTGCCCAAAGTGGTCAGTGCGAAGAACATTTGGAGACCCTGAAGAAGGACAAGGAATCGAATAACAGTGCAAGACATTGAGGCGGAGCACTGTGTCACCGCCCCATCTAAAAAAAATTGGCTTCAACCATCAACGCACTCATGTTTGCATCTGCGTAACTGCAACAATAGCTCAATCGGACTACGGACGGAACAAAGAAGAGAAGTAATCAAACGGATCTGAGCTGGTACACGGAGATTCTAATTCCTAATCACAATATCCGTACGCCACTACACGATAGCCAGAATTTCATCTACCTGCACATCAAGAATTGTTGGTGGTGAATGTCGTCACATGCAATGTTTTTTTCTTTTTCTGAGATCAATTTTGGTGAACTCCGGTTCCCCCGCAAATTCGCACGCACCGTCCAGCGAGGGAGATTTCGTTTGAGACAAACAACGGTGAGCAAGGCATCAAGGCATGAACAGCGTCATTGCCACTTATTATTCCGGCAATGAAGGCTTGTCTTTCCGATCAGAAATGGGTCGCCGTAATGGCCGTTGCGATGGGTTGCATAGCTTATTACGGTACCTTACCTATACTCCGTTCAAGGTACCTACGTCGCAAGGTACCTGGCCTTCCCCATTCCCTCTTTCATGCTTCATCATGGGCAAAATGCAGAATGAATGGGTGTGAAGACAAAATTCGAAGGAGGGACCCACTACCGGTCACAAGTACTGTGGCCACTGGTCAGATGGTGATGAGCAGGCTCGTGTGGGCGAGAACTAGCAGCACAGTATGGCATATGCACTTTATTTTGTTAGATGCGGTGAGGCATCAGGTCGCACCCTTAACTCACGAACCGGATAAATACAGCGGCAAACCGTCGGCGTCCACCGACAGCCCGCCGCGAACTTGCAAACGCTACGGCGTCTCTTTTGAGCTCACTCTCGGTGCACAGTGACGAGAACTTCCGCTAAGACTTGGCATTGCTGGTGGCTACTGGTGGCATTGACGCAGACACAGGCACACACAGGCACACACAGGCAAGCCCACCCCACTAAAAAAACGACATTGGACATGCCAGGTAGCCACCCTCCGCCAGGGCCACCACTCACAGCACTCACAGCACAGTGACCCTCCACCGCATGGCCTAGGTCGACCCAAGCAGAAAAAAAAAAATATCACCTCCAGTCGACGAAATTTCTCTTTTCTTCCTCCTCAACCGCAACTTCAACCTTTATCAAACCATCCCCCAAAACCC
>JALNIO010000846.1:0-11151 GCA_023509875.1 Rugonectria rugulosa | reverse complement strand
TGTTTTCTTTAATTAGTTATATGATTTTAAATGAAGAATCTTAAATTAAGCTAAAATTGAAAAAGTGGAAGTTGTCGGAACTTTTGCACGGGACTGTAACTAACCTGAAGCCCAAAATTTAGTGAGTTCCTTGGGCGCATATGGGCGGGTAAAACTTTTAATTACTGGGTACCTGTGCTAAAATATGGGCTGCCCATAGGGGCTTATCTAGGCCCACGGGTACCCATGGGCGGGTTTTTAGCCCTGTGAAGTACCTAAGTTACAAGGCCTCACGCCTCCTCTCAATCAACTCGCTATTTCATTTTGCCAAAGCCAGCTTTATGGCTTCCTCTGATCTCTTTTCCATTTAAGAAGGCGATGGCTTTGTTAGAATAAAATGACACACGAGAATGAGGTTGTTAGTGGGAGGGCTCTTAATTGCGTCCTTCGCGTGTAAGTGAACCACCTAATATCTCTTCAGTAAGACAATGGCAATAATTAGTTTCTGCAGGCGGCGAGTATCTCCAGGATACGGATGGGAGGATTTGGAAATGTGTAATAGATTATAGAAGGGAGGTCTTGGAGAAGCTAGCTTACGTCTGAATCGAAGGACCTGATGCTCTAAATAGTCCTTGAGGGGAGACAGACCATAAATATCATTAATGCTAAGTAGCTACGTTTCTGATCACCTTCAGTAGGATCCAAGCTAAGATTCGGTATACAATGACACAAGCAACCATTCCGATAATACTGACGACCGGATCCTCGTCAAACTTGTAGAGTTTCAGAGCCTCATTTCCGGTGGATATTGGACAAGACTCATCCCCAAAGTTGCACTTGAATGACAATCCCTGTAGGGAGTAGTATGCCACGGCACGTACTTGGTATCGTATCGGCGAAAGATAGTTCAGCGCGTTGAACAGCGACGGCATGTCAAGGGAAAGGACTCCAGCCATGCTGTTAGCCAAAGCAAGAAATACACCCATCAGATTGATTGCGAACCCCGTGTGGGAAAAGAGCGTGTTGAACATGATTCCCAGGCTTTCACCACACGATAATCCGCTGAAGCAGCTGAAGGCAGTGACGAAGTAGGTGGAGGCTGTGTGAGGTAGACCAACAGCAAAGACGGAGAGTGCTCCAAAGAAGAGGAAGTTGATTATCTCAAAGGGGAGCTCCACGATGGTATAGGACACCAGAAAGGAATCCACGTTGTATGCGCCATCTGCAATTTCTTGGTAAGCGACGTCGCGCTCGTTTGGGTAAATGGCTGCGTTAGTGAGCATGCCTATGATGTAAAATCCCCCTAGCTGTTGGAAGAATCCTAGTCGAGTCTGTATGGACTGATAGTCGTCATGGAGAGGAGCAAAGAAGAGTGTGAAGATGATGGCGACACCGCTGGATTGCATGATGCGGGCAAGAACAAGGTCAGGTTGACGGCAGGTATTTGCAACGGCTCGACGAACGAGTAGCAGAATAGACGTATGCAAAGCGTTTGGGCTAGCTACAGTATCCTCGGTAGTTGATGCAGTAACCAAATCTTTCTGGGTCCCGGCGGCTTCATTGTCGATGGGCAGTGAACTGGATTGCCGTTGGCTCCAAAGCTCGACGAGTTTCTGCACACGCAGACAGCTCTCGTCTCCCTCAGGACCTTGTTGAAAAAAATCTGACACCATGTCCAGCGCAAAATCCGCAGGATTTGCTTCTGATGGGCAGGCGTAACCGCAATCGCCAAGATACTGGGTCATATCCTTTGCTGGCCCAGCATAAACAGGCGAACCGCTATGAGACAGGAGCAGAATGTTGCCAAAGTAACGAAACAAGTCCGAGCGAGGCTGGTGAATTGCCATGATGACGGTGCGGCCCTCTTGAGCTAGATCTTTTAAAAGTTGCACGATGGAGTTGGCTGTAAATGCGTCGAGCCCTGATGTGGGCTCATCAACAAGAAGGACTTGAGGGTCAGTCAAAATTTGGATGGCCAGTGATACACGGCGTTTCTCTCCTCCTGAAATGCCTCGGAATGAATCGCTTCCTATAAGAGCGTTTGCGCAACTCTTCAACCCCATCTTCAGTAGTAGCTCCTCAACACGTTGATGTCGGTCCCTAAGACTCATGGAACGACGGAGTCGCAACGCCGCTGCATAACGTAGTGTCTCCCGCACTGTCATTGCGGGCAACAGTAGTTCGCCGTCTTGATGGACGTAGGAGCATATAGAGCCTCTCTCCGAACTCAATGGTTCAATACCGCCAAATGTTATCACGCCTTTCTGGTGGTATTTGGTGGCGAATGAATCGTGAAGCCTTCGCGCGATGGCATTCAAAAGTGAAGACTTTCCACTTCCAGAGGGCCCAAGAATGACATTCAAGGATCCAGGTTCAAACTTTGCATTTATAGGCATCAAAATTTGTTTTCCTGCAGGACCAGATGTGGCGTTTCGTAGAGTCTTGATGCTCACTGTCAGTGAAAACTGTCGAAGTTCAACTGGGACAGCTCGCAGCTGGGTCAAGGGTTGTTCGTGTGCTCGGTCCAAAAACTCGGGGGACTCTTTTTGAGGCGAAGGTGCCCTAGCATGTGCAATAGAACTCGGCTTCAAATATCGTAAGCCCACGATTGAAAATAACAAAAAGAATATGGCGAACCCCGCCATAGAAGCTATGGCACGACCTGTCCAATGTGTTGGAAATCCCAGTGACCTAATCACAAAATCTCCTCCAAACTGGGAGCATTTGGGGTCATTGGGCCCTTCTGGAAAAGGGCAATCGTAGAAGGAGCCCTGAAACTCGTTTGCGACGTAGGCGCTGAAGGTGTAGAACTACAGATGGTTAACTTCGTAGCAGCATGCGCGGCCAGATGGGACATACCGTATACGTGATCCAGCGAGTCCATCGGACATATACCGGAATAGTGTCAACCTGAACTATCATCCCCGAGGCAATGCTTTGTAAAGTGTATATTAAGCTTGCAATCAGGCTGGCGGTCGCGAAATTCCGACTAATTACAACACACGCCGTTGCGCAAAGCACGGCAATGTAGTGATTGAGGATTGTAATGGCAAAGAAGATAAAGACTTTGTCTGCTTGGCGATCGAAACCAGCTAGGAAATAGATCAAGGCAGAAAATATGATCGGTACGGGCAGATCCTCCGTCAAGAGCCTTGCAAGACGTCGAGAGAAGACAAATGCAACGGGGCTTACGTGACACTCCACTGCTTCTCGATCAAACACCGGCATGTCGAGAGTACCGCGGTATGTTTCGAAGATGAGTATCAGATAACCTTGTAGACTTGCAGCTACGTATAAACACCCTTGCCGTGATCTCATCCCGGCTTCATCCCGGCCGAGGTCGTAGAACATGTAGCCTACTGCAAGACCCATGAGGATGGCCTCGGTGACTGATGCCGTCATTCCCAGAGGATCGCGGTAAGTGACTTTGAAAGTTCGATCAGTCAAGACACACAGCTGTTGCAATAAACTTGTATGTTTGCTTTGACTTCTCCTTGTTGGTACCGTGCGCAGAGGGCATTCGGGACCGGCGAGGGATGGAAAACGGTGTTGACTTTCCCTATGCCAGGCTGACTTGAGAGCATTAACGCGAGCCCTACTGTCGCTTTCTGACTCAGGCGTGCGATAGTCAATAGCAGAAGTGTCGATAATGAAGTCGGCAGGATTGATAAAGGCTGGCTTTTTGAACCCATTTGTCGCAAACCATGGCAGTGATTCGGCAACGGGACCCGAATACACCGGACTTCCATCAGCCAACACGATGACATTGTCGAACAAAGACCAAATCTGCGGCCGGGGTTGGTGAATAGTCATCACCACAACTCGACCTCTTTCAGATATTCGTCGAAGTGTAGTCGCAAGCTGAAAAGCACTCGCAGCATCAAGGCCCGTGGTGGGCTCGTCTAGATACAACAGAGACGGGTTTGCTAGAAGCTGAATCCCAATACTCACGCGACGCTTCTCTCCGCCAGAGCATCCCCTGTTCCGACTGTCTCCAGTTCGAGTATCGGCGCATTTTTGTAGACCCAGCTCAGCAATGACATCCTCAACGATAGCGTGACGCTCTGCGACTGTTTCATGGGAGAGTCGCAAGTCGGCAGCATATCGTAAAGTCTCCCTTACTGTGAGCGTTGGGAGAAGAATGTCTTGCTGTGTGACGTAGGCTTGTTTTATGTCGCTAATACCGGATTTTCCATTGAAGTGCACTGCTCCCTGGTGTATGCGTGCTCGACCTGTCAACCTGCCAGAAAGCGCATCTAGAAGTGTCGTTTTGCCTGAGCCGCTGGCCCCGATAATAGCTATTAATGATGGCTGAAAGTCGGCTGATACAGACCGGAGGAGCTCCTTGGGCTGTCGATGATTGGACCTTGGCCTAATCTTGTTTAGGTATTTTAAAGTCCTGGCTTGTGTAGAGAGCTCAACGCCAAGATCACGGATTTGTATGTTAACAGGTTCAATGTTGTTAGGCAGGATATTCGAGGTTGAAGAGGCAGCGAGTGGCTTCTGGTGGCGTTCGACTAAAGGCAAGAAATCATTCACGGAGATGTTGCTGCCAACTTCTGTATTTTCGCTGCTGGGAGTTGGCGCCATCACGGAGAATTTGTTGGCGTTGAGGAGCAACTCACTGGGAGGTAAGTCTACCACAGCGACTGTCTGAGTAAAAGGTTAGGATGCTCCAAAATACACCCAAGTATTTGGAACAGAGAGGAAAAGCGCCTGATGCACTCAAATTTCGAGCAATTGTTTATAGGACAGACTACAGTGTCACGGCCAGCGTTAGGTCCTGCGCCAGGCACGGCTGACCTGTCAGTAGCCTACTCATGGTGTGTATCTAAGGGGTCGAGAGCGCTCTATTTCCCAGCTAGCTAGATAAGGCGAACCATAGTGTAGGCACGGAGCATTCGTGAAGCAAATCCCCTGAATCCCCTATGGCGGCTGGCTTTGAGGATCGCGATGTTGACCCAGGACGTCGGAATTACTGAGAGAGCGGGACGAGATGGCGATAGACGCCGGAACGCAACGACGCACGTCTTGCAGTCATTTAGTACGTCATCGACTCTCGGCGTGTAAGATAATTCTGAGACACGGCTCCAGCATCGGAGGCGTGCCGCATGATGACTGGACGAAAGATCCAGAAGCTGACCCGTAGATGTATGTTGGGAGTCTAAGCGGACTGAATTTGTATTAGTGGACAAGCCACCTTCTGACCGACCTCGCCGATTTATCTCGGCATCGTACCGAGGGTTGACGGCGCTAATTTTGCATCGAGAAAGGGTTGATCTACGTATTTACTCACTCCCACTTCCCTTCTTCGACTACGGAGAGAAAATAGAGTCACAGACCTGGTCATGGCTGGCAACGCAGAGTCTCACTCGGTCGCGACCTCGACGGTCGCTGACGCCCGTAGAAGGCATCATCAACCTGAAATACCAACTGTCGTGGTAAATAACTCTGCGCCACTCACCACAGGGAAAGCTTGGGGTCGCACCGGCATCGAAAGATCTTGCCTGGGCTCCTTGGTTGCCGCGTCGCCTTGCTTCCTTGCACCACTCACATCAATATCCGTCTTCGTCACACTTGCTCAATTCGGTGGCTCGTTCCAGTTGTTTGGAAAAGCTGTGCTACAAGAGGGTTTCTGGAAGATCTGCGTCGAATATGGTCCCCAGGTCAGCACCAAGGGCGTACTCGCCATATGCTGCTACCTTGGACTACAAGCATTGCTCTTCCGGTACCTGCCAGGCGACAGACAGAACGGGCAGTATACTCCTGCAGGCTACCTTTTGTCATACCGCATAAATGGCCTTTATGCTTGGATTCTCACTCACGTCCTGTATTTTGGTCTCAGCTTTTTCGGTCTTTTGGACCCGGGCTTCATCCCTCGCAACTGGAGCAGTCTCATTGCGGCCATGAACTTGGCAGGCATTTTTGTTTCAGCCTTTGCGTTTGTGAAGGCGCACCTTATGCCCACTCATCCAGAGGACCGAAAGTTTAGCGGTAAGTCACCTTGATTGACTCAAAGACAGCAATGCTAATTCCGATTCAGCATCGTGGCTGTATGACTTTTACATGGGTATCGAGCTGAATCCCAGACTCGGAGATAATTTTGACCTTAAGCTTTTCAGCAACGGTCGACCAGGAATGGTAGCTTGGACGTTGATGTAAGGCTGAGTTACCTTTTTGAACGTTGTGGCCATTGCTAATTCTATAATTCTAAAGTGATATCTCCAACATGGCATATCAATACCAGACTCAGCAATACGTTGAACCTTCGCTGATACTCATCACGATCTTGCAAACACTCTACGTAGTCGACTTTTTCGTGAACGAATCCTGGTATTTGCGAACTATCGACATTGCCCACGATCACTATGGTTTCTACCTGGCGTGGGGTTGCTTCTGCTTTTTGCCGACAACATACACTATCCAGGGACAATATCTTGGATTGTACCCAGCATCAGCTTCAAAATGGTACTTGGCACTTTTCTTCACAGTCGGCCTCGTTGGCTACGCCTTGTTTCGATCGGCGAACAACCAAAAGGACAAGGTCCGATGCTCTGGTGGAAAATGCATGATTTGGGGCAAGCCTGCAGAATATATAGTGGCTTCTTACAAGACCACAGATGGCAAGCAACACGAGAGTCTGCTTCTATGCTGTGGCTGGTGGGGATGGTCACGACACGCTAATTACGTGGGCGACCTGTTCCTCAGCTACAGTACGTGTGCGCTCGTTGGCAGCAGCCATGTTGTCGTATGGATTTACGCCATATGGATGACCATGTTGCTCATCCATCGGTGTCTGCGGGACGAGAAGCGATGCTCGGACAAATACGGCGCTGCGTGGACGGAATACTGCAGACGTGTGCCTTGGCGTTTCATTCAGGGGGTTTGGTGAGGGGGACACGGGAAGGAGGGTGCCGATCGCAACGCTAGACCGGCCTAGACGGTGCCCTAAAGAATTGGGGAATGTCTAGTCGCGATAAAGACCTTTAGATATGGATGTTTACGAATATAGAACTAACTTGGCGGGCTGAACTGGTGTGGCTGAACACGGTCAAGCGGACTGAAACAAAAGTGACCAGTAAAGGCCGAGAAAATCACTTTGTTCTCGTAGTCACCCGATCACACCGCCCATTAGTGTAACTCTCGTGTATGTGTGTCTCAGCTCTAGTGTAGGACCAAAGACAAGTAATCTCGAGTCGACCTGTGGCTTACCACTAAGCAAGCCAGTCCCGACCCGTCTCCAGTCTTAAGGCATGGTAGGGCTAGCCAAGGAGCAGGAGAGACAGCACCCGCCCTTGCATGAGGCATGGCGCTCAACAAATTGTCGTCCTAGATATGCATTACTAGAGCGTTGGCCGGTTGCTCCCTCGCCCATCTGACTTTCACACATCACTTCTCGCTCACGGACACCAACCTATTTGAGGCCACGTCACTCGATCACGCCAATTCAATGGAACGCCATACTGAGGCCGTACAGGACATTGCTATTGAGGTGCGCAACTTCTATCAACAGGGCAAGTCATATCGTGTATTCCATGGCTCGTCCAACAGCACACGGCCCCGACATGGGTCTGATGAGAACATTGTGGACATTAGCATGCTATCAAATGTCTTTTCAGTCGATGTAAAACAACAAACATGTCTCGTCGAGCCAAACGTGCCAATGGATCGCTTGATCGAGGCTACTCTCCCATACGGTCTTGTTCCACCAGTCGTGATGGAATTCCCTGGTATTACCGCTGGGGGCGGGTTCTCGGGAACATCTGGGGAGAGCAGCTCATTCCGCCACGGATTCTTCAATGAGACAATCAACTGGGTCGAGATGATACTCGGAAATGGAGATGTTGTCAGAGCATCGCGGGAGGATCGCAGAGATCTATTTTATGGCGCCGCTGGAGCTGCAGGAACCCTTGGCATCGCCACGTTGATGGAGCTGCGCCTTGTCGAAGCGAAAAGATTTGTCAAAACAACATACCGCAGAACGAACACCACAGACGAGGCTATCTCCAAGATCAAACTGGAGATTGAGAACCCCGATATCGACTATGTGGATGGTATCGTTTATTCGAATGACCATGGTGTCATCATCACTGGGCAACTCACAAATGTCAGGCCGGTTGAGTATCCAGAGCGCACCTTTAGTCATGCCAGCGACCCATGGTTCTATCTACATGTAGAAGACATAACAAAGAACCTTGTCCCCTCTTCTCACGTCGTTGAGTATGTGCCACTCGCCGAATATCTCTTCCGCTATGACCGTGGTGGTTTTTGGGTTGGCCGTCAGGGCTACACCTACTTCAAGGCGATTCCCTTCAACAGGTTCTTCCGGTGGCTGCTCGACGACTACTCGCATACCCGGACACTTTACCATGCTCTACATGCCAGTCGAATTTCCGACCAGTTCGTTGTTCAAGACCTTGCTCTGCCCTACGACACAGCAGAGAAGTTCATCAACTGGGTTGACCGCGAACTCGGCATCTGGCCGCTGTGGCTATGTCCCTTGAAAGGATGTCCAACTCCAACATTTCATCCCGTTAAACACGGCAATGACCAGCAACTGGTAGACGTCTCGGAAAAACGTGATTCTGTTGCACCCGATACGTCTCAACCTATGCTCAACATTGGTGTCTGGGGATGGGGACCGCCCGATTATTCACAATTCATCTCCAAGAATCGCGGTCTGGAAAGCACATTGGCGGATCTTGGTGGTCGTAAGTGGCTTTACGCGCACACCTACTACCCGGAGGATGACTTTTGGAAGATATATGGCCGCCGCTGGTACGATGAATTGAGGGAGAAATACTTCGCCACAACATTACCGACCATCTACAATAAGGTAAAGGTCAACATTCGAGAAAGGTCAAAGGACAGGGAGCAGAATGGTCCATCTTGGCTGAGCACCTGGCCCGTTGGAGGTTTGTACGGCATGTTCCAAGCCACCTTGTCTGGTGATATTGGGTTGCACCGTCAAGCCAAATGGAGACACAGAGAATAAGAGTCAACAGAGCTCATGAACGACATGGTTTTGTACGTAGTAATGTTAGCTATATCCGAAGCGAGGAAGGAAATGTCTTGATAATTGAATTAACCAAGGTCAGAATAAAAACGGCATGACGTAGGTCTTTGTTGATTATGCACCGTAAATCAGCAAGTTCATATCGCGCTTGAGTGAGCAGTGTCAAGATCGAAGAGCGTGCTAAGATAGAGATATAGCTAGGTAGAGCATTTGATCCTTTATTGAACTATGAAAAGACGTACCTCCAACCTCCAGATATATAGACTTTCAGTAAATGTCCAGCAGAGCCTAGCCATTGAGTCCCTGTGCACCCGTCGAACAGCGTATATCACAGGGAGTAAAACTTTCTGTCATCAAACGGCTCAAACTTGTCGTTGATGATTGTCCTCGTCAGTTCCATCAACTGCTCCCCCAGCTGCTCATTCTGAGAAAGGTCATTGCCCGCCTCCGGGATAGCCGGAGGACAAATGTATTGTCCAGACTGTTCAGCAAGAGTTGCGGCGTAGATGGAGCTCACGGCGCCCTCAAACTGATCCTTCTTGAACGGCTCCAGTACTGTAGACACCATATACCCACCGAGAGGATATCTATACTATTAGTTAGTGCTTATACGGCAGTGAATGTTGCAGAGTGCAGATACGTACGCCTCATGGATATGCTCCGTACTCTGTCTCGTGCTGACAACACCGGGGTGAGTGGCGTTCATCAAGATATTCTGATATCCCTTGTTCGTGACATTCCGAGCAAAGTAACGCGCGAACAAAATGTTAGCGAGCTTGGATCGGCCATACTGGGGATTAGGACCAAGGTCCTGGTTCAGCTCATCCAGGCTTTCAAACTTGGTATCGCTCGGTGCAGCTTGATGAGCATTGGAAGCTTGGTTCACGATACGTACAGTATCATGCTTCTGAGCTGTAACCTTTAACAGAGGGAACAGGTAGGATGTGAGGATGACGTGACCAAAGTGATTGAGGGCCATGTGCCGGTCAACGCCGTAGTCAGTCAACTGGTAAGTCATGATTCCTCGACCCGCATTGTTGATGAGTATGTCCAAGCGATCCGTAGAGTTCTTGATTTGTTCGGCGACCTTCTTCGTCTCAGGCCAGTCTGTCAAATCACACTTGATCCACTCGGTGCGATCAGCTTTTTCCTGGCCAAGTTCATCGGCAATTGACTTCTTGGCGCCTTTGACCACTTCTTCTGATACCGAAAGAATGAACAACCTGCTAATGTTGTGTTCAAGTAGAGTATGGGTGATGCCGTAGCCAATGCCTTCGCTACCGCCCGTCACAACAGCAACCTTTCCCTCTAGATTGGGCGTATCACTGAGCGAGAACTGTTGAGAGGCAAGCTTTTGGGCTGGGTCACGGAAATTTTCAGCAATCGTGTTCTGTGCAGCAATTAGTTATCCCGGGCAAACAATAACGTAGGAGGTTCCCACCTTTGCCTTGTCGATAACCGATGACATGGTTCTGGCTGGCGTCTTTCGTTGATAGAGCGTATGGTTATATGTGCACTGATGAGTTTGAATGTTTTCAACTGATGTTGTCAAGCTGAGAATTCTCATGCGGGATTGAGTAGCCCTGAATATCGAGCTTCTTATGTTCAGTGCGGCAACATTCATTGTCAGGCAGGTAGGACTTACGATGCTTCATACTTCAGGAGTTCGTCTACGTGCACATACTTAACAGCTGGAAAGGCACGCTAGTCATGAATCATCATTGAGAATCATCATTGACGCTGCATTTTTGCAAGAGTGTTATGTCTAAAATCCTTTCCTCATCCGGCTGACTCATTTCGATGACGCGTAGAAATGATTGGCGATTTGTTTCTACATCTACTGGCGACATTGATCGTGCAGTGGTCGATATCTAGCAGGAATTTCGTGTTAAAACACTGTTAGAGAGACCTATCATTGTATCATCTAATAAGTTATTTAGGATGTATCGCTCAATAACAACTACCGGGGGCTAAGTCAACTCACTTCATCTGCGCCCCATGCCTGAATTGACTCGAATCAAACCTACATCACTAAGGGAACTGGGAAGTCATTCTCCGAATGGCAAGGCACAAATAAATAATATTTTTAAATATATAAGTTTAGTTTAGCTGCGTATGCAGAAACAATAGTCGCTTACACATAGCCATTTAGCAAG